>JAJGRW010002562.1:0-42464 GCA_025461045.1 Carex parvula | reverse complement strand
GTTTTCTATCAGCATTAGTCGTCCAACTTTACATTGGTGTATCCTTTGTACTTCCTACTAGAACTGCATTTGTGTTATTTGATTGCATGTAGTAACTGTACTGAATGGCTCATACTGTTTCCTGTGGCATATTCAGTACCAAATTATTGCAGGTATTAGTACGGTAGTACCTGGTCATTTTTACTTGTCCCACCCTTTTATAGCAAGGCCTTGTGCTGATATATATAACAAAAATTGTACCAGTACCAAAAGGCCAGTACTCTTATTATTTGTTTGCACCGGTCCTTGAAAGCTACCTGGTTTTTTCTGATGTTTCGTACTATGTTTATGTAGTACTATTGCTATGCAGTGTCATCTGGGCCAGTCATGGAAGCAGTATCAGATCTAAAAATGTTAACATTGATTGAGCTCATGACCTTGCATTGTATATCTCAAATATGCAGGTTTCTCGATCAATAGGGGATGCGTACATGAAATATGCAGAGTACAATAGGGAGCCGATTAAGCCGAAGTTCAGAATATCCGAGCCCTTCATTTCACCAATAATGACGGCTGATCCAACTATACTTTCTCGAGAAATCCAACCAAATGACTCTTTCCTCATATTGCCTCTGATGGTCTTTGGGAGCACCTCTCTAATCAAGAAGCTGTCGACATTGTTCACAGCCATCCCCATGCTGTAAGCTCCTTGTTTTTAAATTTTTATGTCTCTTAATCATCATCATCATGTCATCATCATCGTCATCATCATTGTCTTCTTCTTGGTTGTTGTTTGGGACACCGTTATCTATAAACTAGGCTGTGGGAGCCCTTATCTAACACTATGGTTAATAGAAACATGGAGTAATAAATAGAAAGTAACTCTCTTGTAGAATACACCTCTAACTAATCTAACCAAGCAAATATGTTAAAAATGGTGGGTTTTAATTGAATGTACAATAAACTGAATAAATATTGTCCGGCACAATTTGCAAAACAAAAAACTCTATAATTAGCTATCTTCCATTTCGTCTTCCTTGTAGTTACGCCAGTTATGTAGCAGATATTCAACTGAGATCCTGATATTTGAAATATGTGTCTAAAGTGTTAATGCTTGACATATTTAACTGAAAACACATTTCATTATATATATCAAAGAAATGTTTAGTATATATGTTCATTTAATTGAGCTACTTCCTTTTGTTCAGGGGAGTGCAAAAAGGCTAATAAGAGCCGCTCTGCAAGATGCAGCTCGAAAACGAGAAATGCGCTACTCTGACCTAATCAGCATAGATAAGAAGGTCAGGCGTCATTTTCACGATGATATAACCGTAATTGTCGTGTTTCTAAATCACGATCCTTACCAAGGCAGGTGCTCACAGACTGGTCCCACTTTATCATTGCGGAGCCCCTTGGACAACTGATCTAATTTTCTTAAATTGCCTCTTATTTGAGTTCTGTTCAAATCTTTCATGACGGCGATCTTTTCTTATCGCCAGACAAGGCCTCTGACCTTTCTGAAATTTCTGAATTACCCCTCCATAACTGAATAGTGTCATATATGTCTCTCCTGAAACTGAGTCTTTTAAAAGTTGGCGGGGTTCAATCTGGTAATATAGTTCTGAGTGGTAAAACGCAAGTTTTGGAAAAATCAGGCTTGTTTATCAGCAAAAGCCCTTACTATTCATTTCATTTGCTTGTTTGAGTTTATCTCACTTTTTCCTTTCCTTGTTCAATCAATGCCTGATTTTGTTAGTACAATTTGTTAACAAGATCTAGTAATTTCGGGTGGATGTTGAAGGGGAGTTGGTGTCCAAGGTGCAAATGAACAAACAAAAGAACAAAAAGTATTTAATGTGAGGACTAAACAAAACTCAATGTTTAATTTATCTGGACATGCCCCTATAGATTATCTAGTTGGATCAGATGAAAAAAAGGAGAGAATTTAGTGGTGAGAGTTTGTAACCAGAATTCTCACCCTTTTTTCATGACGGCGGCTGATTCCAACTGTTGTTTTTTTTTCTTTTTTCTTTTGGATTTTTTATTAATTTTTTATTTAGATTGAGAGAAAATTGAATAACACAACTCTTTTATAATTGTTTTTCCTTTTGTTAAAATTACTCAGTGATGTACCTTGTGTAGTTTCATGAATGTAAATAATGTTATGTTTCATAGTTCTTTACGGTGATTTAAAGCCTGTAATAATGCAATTAACTGAACTTTATTCTACTGTTTTTCATTTTCTGATATCACTCCGATCATAAGCTCATTGTTTGCCTAGGCATACATGTCTCTAAATGAGATCATAGGGCTGGCTAGAAAAGTGGTATTCTGACTGGTACATGTATTCTTTGACTACGATTGTGGATCATGTTACTTGTATTTTCAGTGTTGTAAAAAACATCCGTTTAGGTCAATTAATTGGCCGATTAGTCTTTGGTAGTGACCAAACCGTTACGGATTTTTTCGACTAATTGGCCAATTATTTCTGATTATGGCCGATTATTCTCGATTAATTACTTGGTGGTACCTTGTCCGTCTGAATAGCGCATACCATTATTATAACATTGTATTTTGATTGATGACTTGTTTTTATTTTTATTTTTAAATGACTGCTTTATTTGTTTCTCAAAGTTTTACGGATGGATTCGTCGGATTGGGTGTGAAATCTGAATATGCATATATGCATTCGTTTTAGGTTCGATGGATTGTCTGTCCAAACTGACTGTAGATAGCTAAGCATCTTGCATGTTTTATTTTTTTTAATTTTTAATTAAAGAGTTTTGATATGTTCTTGCATCTTTTAGATGTTATTTTTGAAAATTGAATCTTGGTCTTTCTATGGAGAGAGTGGATTTGTGTCACTTCACTAAATCCGTGGTTCATATCTCGCATGTTTTATTAATCGAAGCATGTTTTATTGATTGAAGCATGAACAAGTATTATTTTTTAAAGATAGGAGACGAATGGTTGCTGGTGAAAGAAATTATCTGCAATTGTTCGGTTTGGGCAATAATTTGATTTGGCCAGAGTCTTAAGGATAGTCCTGCTCTCCTGCACTTTTTAAGCCTCGGTTTTAAAAGCGAGATAGTAACTTGAGGTAAATTATATTCGGTTAAGAGTGGTAATTAATTTATTTTCCGAGTTAAATGAAGAAATGGGATGAAAGAAAGGATTGTAGCCGTATTTCTTTTATTTAAGAAAGGAACTTCTGAAATTGAATCACTAGAAAAATAATATGTGAATTTCGAGATCGAAAATCGGCGATTTAAATACCGGCCCAAAGCTGAGAACAGCTATTTTTTGAAAAATTGAATTTCTCCTAGATCCTTAAATTTCATATCTTGTAAGGCGGTGGATTTGTTGACCGAAAATGTCAGTCGGAAGGTCCGATGGTGTTTAAGCTCCAAGCCGAGTGTACATCACATCACCTTCAAAATAAAACACTTAAGCCCTATTGGGCAGTAGTTTTTTTTATGAGATTTCTTGGATAAATGACTTGATAGCTATCTTTATCTATAAAGTTCGGGAGCTAAATTATAATATCCATTCTCAAAATTCCTAGAGTTCTTTTCTCATCTGCTTCCCTATTGTTTGTGGGAAAAATACAATAACTTTCAAGCTCCGTTTCTTTTTCCAGAAGCTGGAGCTCTCAAGTTTTCCTTTTCCTTTTCTTCTCCCAGAACTCCGTTTAATCACGATGATCACATAACAAATAGTTTATATTTTTTTTCTTCGAAGTGCAGCTAATTATAAACTATTTTCCGAATCCAACCGTTCAACTTTTTTTGTGTACGTATTTCAAAACAACTGGTTTTTTAAACACGTATCTCTAAACAATTCAATAGTTAAATTCGAGAAAGTAGGAATTTACTCGGTGAATAACAATTCAATAGTTAAATTTGAGAAAGTAGGAATTTATCCTGTTATCGCAGCAGATTTGGATCTTCTTTTTAACTCCGTGAATTATTTTAGGGTACTGTCTAGAGTTGCAAACGAACCGAATCGAATCGAACTTACCTCCAGTTTGAGTTTGGTTTGAATTAATTTCGAACGAACTTAATTTCGAATCGAATTTTTTACGAACTCAATTTCGAACTTTTACGAACTTTGTTACGACTTACGAGTTATGACTTATGGCTGGGCCATAGTTCGAAATTACAACACTTCAATAAAAACTCAGGCATTCTGAATTCTAATTACACAGTACACCAAAGTTTAGTACAATCAATTAAAGTTCAGTATAATCACAGAATTCAAAGTTTTCCAAATAGCCAACCGGAGCAACATCACCAAAGTTTTCAAATATCCAAAGTATTCAAAGTACAATTTAAATATCAATAGAAATACATAACAATCACCAAAGTCTTAGAATTATTACAAACCCAAATATTATCCTAAATAAAACATTAAAGTTCATTATCAGCGGAAATCAACGGTTCACGTTTGAGTTAATTTCGAACTAAGTTTGGTTTGCGAACCTATTTCGAACGAACTAGGTCCAGTTTGAGTTTGGTTTGAATTAATTTCGAACTAAGTTTGATTTGAATTAATTTCGAACGAACTCAATTTCGAATCGAACTTTTTACGAACTTTTTCGAATCAAACTCGAATCGAATTACGAACTACGAATTTTTTCTGCAGCCCTAGTACTGTCCATCTCTGCATGGTAAAAATGAATTACACTATGATCGGAACCAACGCTTTCTCGTTAAATGAGAAATAGAATTGACATATTTCGAAATTTTCAGATCGGAACGCTGTGAGTGACGGGAAACGATTTCTTTTGATGCGATTTGGAGGGAAATTTTCTGCCCAAAATTTTCCCGTGAAAAACCAAGAGATTCGGCGGGAGTTCATTTGCCAAAATTTTGACGGTATTTTATTTCCAGCGATACCCTTCCTCTTCCTCTTTATATTCTGCTCCCAACCCATTGATTCCTTGATTAGCGATACCCAAAAGGCAAGTTCCAGCTATACTCAAAATTTTGGTCTCTCCGAACTCTACAAAACGAAGAGGCAAGTTCCAGCGAAGAAGAGACTTGGCAATTAGCGATTTGGGGTGAGATTTCAGCGAAGAAAAAAATTTCAGCAATTTGGGGTGAGATTTTATTAAAAATTGTACTTACTATTTATACTGGGCTCATCTTAACCTCCACTATTAACCTAATACATTTGATTAATCAATTTTAGCAAGTTAAATTAGCAAAAATGTATCTGGATTAATCAATTTTAGCAAGTTAACCTAATATTAACTAAATAATGTATATGGATTAGTCAGAAGTTAAATTAGTTTTATTTAGGAAAACACCATTTAATCAATGTTACCCTGTATGATATGTTGTGATTTTAGGAAAAAAAGATGAATGATTTTGAAGATAAAACTATTCTTATAGCGGCTTTCACAGCATATGTCGCATATTTGAATATTTGATTCTTGTTGAGTACTACAAGAATCAGATTTTAGAAGTCAAAGTTGAGGCTAATTTTGAACGAAGAAAAGTACGTGATCAGTTGATGAACGACTTAAACAACCTTGAAGACTCACGTGATATCATACGCATGAGGCCGTGTGCTTTTCAGAGGCTGTGTTTTATTCTTCGAGGCACTAGTCGTCTTAGAGATAATCAATACAGTTGTGTTGAGGAACAAGTGGCAAAATTTTTGCATGTTTTGTCTCAAAATGTAAGAAACCGCACAATTAGGTTTTTCTTCCGACGATCGCTTAGAACCATTAGTTGCCATTTCCACAATGTACTTAGGGCATTAATATCACTTGAAGATAGATTTTTAGTTCAGCCGACAGATGATTGTCCAATCCCGAACGAGATTTTGATCAAAGAAGGAAAATTTTCCCCATATTTTGAGGTATGAACATTATATTTTTTTATACAAAAGTAATAAATTTGTTATCATATATTAATTAGGTTATGTGCATATATATGTTTTTCAGAAATGCATTGGAGCAATTGATGGAACTCACATGCGTGTAAAAATTAGAGGTGATGGTGCAAGGACATACTTGAGGATGCCTTAAATCGAGTAGACAGAGTAAAGATACCTCGAGGTAATGATTTTTGTAATAATAAATTTCAGCTTGACATAGTTACTTAGCATAAGAGTACTAAGTATGACTTTTGTGTTTTTTTTTCTCTTGTGCAGGTAGATACTATCTAGTTGATGCTGGATATATGTTAACACCCTCTTTTATTACTCCTTATCATGGTACAAGATATCATCTTAAGGAGTACACAAATCATGCTCCACAAAATTCAAGGGAACTGTTCAATCTTAGACGCTCCTCTCTATGAAATGCAGTAGAAAAATGTATTGGTGTTTTGAGAAAAACGATTTCCGATTATAGCTAGTGGCACTGAGCCACATTATGATGAGGAGACTATGGCTGACTTGGTTATTGCTTGTTGCATTATTCATAATTTTCTAATGGGTGTTGATCTTGACGAAGAACTAATTTCTGAAGTAGACAATGAGCTTATGCGTAGTGAAGTTGAAAATGAGACTGCCAACTACCTCTAGAAATGATGAGTATAGGCGCGGTGAAAGGATTAGAGATACTATTGCTACAATGATGTGACGGGATTATATTTATGCAAGTCATTAGTTAGCATGTGTGATGACTAGAAATATTATTGTTATTTTGCTGTTGTAATCATTTTGTAAAACTGATTTTCATGAATATTTTGCTCTAAAACAATTTTATCTCCAATGCATATTCTATTTTGAAGTAATTAATTTTTTAAGATTGTTAACAGCCCTTGTATATATATTATATGGTTCTTCAATTAAAAATTGTAATGTTTTTTGTCTCTACTTGTAGAGTATAATGGAGATTGATGGTTTGTTCGAGGAAAACCAAAGAAGCAATGAGAAGATATTTGACGGAGTTGAGCATGATGAGAAACAATTAGAAGGTGGATACTTGTTTTAGTCTAAAAATACGACAAAATATAATGATGATGCAAACCCAAATAAATGGATCGGTCGTGGCATTTGTTTTGCTATAAAAATAATACAACACAATAGAAAATTACACATTGAAAACATACAAAATTGTCACTGGCCTACCTTTATAGGTAATGAAAAATAAATAAATAAAAAGATATGTTAAAAAAATAATAATAAAATAAAATAAAAGAAATAGAAAGGAAGAAAATAGAAAGATCAAAATCTTCAATTTGTGCCGTATCATGGAGTGCCTATAATTTAATTCCTTTAATAAAAGGGCTGTATATGAAGAAACTTTTGAATTAAAGCCTGCTCTGTTCGGGCCGCATCATGAGTTCCAAGTCTCACTATTTTTGTTGTTGTTGTTTGAGCCCGTTAACAAGCCTTCAACCCATTTATATTAATTCATAATGTATCAGACTTTACTATTTTAGCCTGTTAAGCTTTCAACTCATTGAGTACACAATTTTGACGGTGATGATATATTACAGGCGAGCTGCACGCTGAAACCACTCTGACAATAAATCATGAGTTTAATGTCCATAACAATGCTTATCAATGTAAATAAAAGAAAATTGATCCCTCATTGCTAGAATCGCTCCTTGAGCGATATATCATGCCCAAATGGCTCATTGAAGTTTATGACCGGACTGAGATGATTTTTTTTAGTCGGCAACACAAATACAAATTAATTCAGGAAGATTTGCTATACGTTCATAAAACCATCAAGTAAAAAAAGAAAAGAAGGAAAGAAAGAAGCATAATAAAAGTATAAATCTAAGTTATAAAAGCATGATGCTCCTGAGATTATTAAAATGAAAAGAAAGCACACTGCCATAACGGTGCAAAAAACAAAATGATATCAAGCTGACATCAGCACATTTTTTTTATTGGTTGAAATTGATCCTTTAAAGATAAATTATGCAGAGGCCTTACTAATGCCTATCACCGTGTAACGGTGGTCAGACCTTATTCAACACCATTAAAATAAAATAATTGTAGCATGATCATTGCTAGCCATAACGGTGTAATATATCCCACATGATGATATAGTAATAACAGTGATTGCGAGATATCTGGGAATAAAAAAGTTGCACGCTTGGCTGGATTAATTTGAAGAGCAGAAGAGCATGATCTTTGGCAATAATAGTGCCCCTCCCTTGTGCTATAAAAGAACAACTATAGAATAGAGAAAAAGACAGAGAGACCGAGAGACAGAGTCAAAACTATACACAAATTAAAATAGTGAGATTGAGAGAAAATAATACAAAAAGGATTATATTTCACATCCCCTGACGAGTAAAAAACAAAAAGGTAAATAAAGGAGAAGGATTCTTGCATTGCCATTGAAGTGAATATTTTCTTTTCTTTCCTTTATCCTCTTATCTCTTCTCCATTCTTTTGATTTTTATAAAAATATTCTAAAAAGAAAAAAATTCGTAAGATACACCTCATCGCCACTTCCGGACTCGAAGTACTCGGTGCGCGTAGGGTGCCGGTTGGGTAAAATTACACAAACACTCGCTACTATCGGACTTGAAGCACTTGGTGTGTGTAGAGTGCCGGTAGGGTGATTTAATGGGCTCGAAACACTCGGTGGAGTAGAGCGCCAACAAAAAAAAGGATCCGAAGCACTCGGTGCGCGTAGGATGCCATAATCATACTAATGACGAGTGTGAATTAAGCAGAAATGCTGTCAAAATTCCCTCTTAATTAGACGTGAAAGATAATATTCGAATGAATCAAATTGAGACTGATATGCTGCTGAAATTTCAAAAGAATAACAAGGAAGTATGCAGCTTGAATGAAAAGATAAAATAAGGAATGTTATAACAAAAAAAAAGGTCAAATGAAGAAGTCATATTTGATTCAACAGATACAAAAATAAATAAAAATGTCCGAGAAGTAAAATAAAACGTTGCTTTCAAAAAAAAGAAAAAAAAGAAGAAATGCCGATTGAATAGAGTACTGACAGGACATGAGAAATATGAAATTTTGTATATTCGTACATGTACATAAAAAAATAATAATAAAGGGAGAACATAAAATAACATGTAACGTGATAAGGTGATGCTCTGGTGCTTTGAGTATATCATGACTGCATGTGTATTAACCAATCGAAGTTACTATGAAGAATAAAATAATGTGACTAGGATCAACTAATTTAAACATATACGTCATATGCCGTTTTGCTATGGAGATGCCAACTTAGATCGCTTTTAAATTTTTTTTTTTTTTGATAAAGTCGCCGAGACAATTTCTGATCAAGGTTGTATAAATGCTATATTTGATGACACGACCTCTAAGTTTCGTTCTCATGGTTCTTGAAGACACACAAAAGAAAATAGAAATATATTAATTTGAGCTTAAAAGAATAAAAGAAGTCAATCTCACTGAGCAACCAAAACATCTTCCTTCTTGCTCAATCTTCAACCGAGTGACTGCATCCTTACACAAATCACATCCTAGTCCGAGCCTAAAACAAATCCGAAACAAGTATATATCGAAAACTTTAACCAAAAGACTACTCCACTTCAAACCAAACCTACATTAAATATGAAGATCAAACCAAACCCAAAGATCTACATAAATCCAAGTCAAATCCAAAACCAGTCCAAAATCAAATAAAACCAAATTCAAATCGAATCCAAGTAAAATCAAGTTTAAACCCAAACGAGCTAAAACCTAATCCAAAGTAAACTCAAGTCAAACCGAAGGCTTCCACGCCACCTTAAAACAAAGGCTTCCACGCCACTCAAAACCAAAGGCTTCCACGCCAACCAAATCAAAAGGCTTCCATGCCAACCCAAATAAAGGCTCCTACGCCACCCAAACCAAAGGCTTCCATGCCAACCCAAAATAAATGCTTCCATAGCACTCAAACTCAAAGGCTTCCACGCCAACCAAAACCAAAGACTTACAAGCCACCCTAAATGAAAGGCTTCTATACCAATCCAAATAAAGGCTTCCACGCCAACTCAAATAAAGGCTTTCACGCCAACCCAAACCAAAGGCTCCCACGCCAACTCAAATAAAGGCTTTCACGCCAACCCAAACCAAAGGCTTCCAAGCCACCCAAACCAAAGGCTCCCACACTAACCAAAACCAAAGGCTTCCATGCCAACCCAAGTCAAAGGCTCTTACGCCAACCAAATCAAAGGCTCCCACGCCACCTCAAACTAAAGGCTTTTACGCCACCCAAATTCAAAGGCTCCCATGCCACCCCAACAAATATATAAGTTCAGCTAAAGCCCTTGTATGTAATAGGCACCCCAAGGGAAGGAAAACCCTACGGACACCACGGATATATGATACGCCCTTGTCTAAACCCTCTGCGCCAGTCCGACCCGTAGGCTGTCGAAGTGTTTCAGGTGCCCACTCACGTAGTCCGGTGTCGCCCATAACATATATGTTCAGCTAAAGCCCTTGCATGAAACAGACACTCCAAACAAAAGCCTAGAAAACCCTAGGCACCCTGAAACCAGCTAAAGCCCTTGCACGTAATAGGCAACCCCAAATTAAACAAAAGCCCTAGTAAATACTAGGCATACACTGTTAGTATGCCCCTCAAGGGTTGAATCAGTACTACCCCTCTAATTCAGTATCGCCCTCTCTTCTTGATTGCACTTCAGATACCCTACCCTAATCATGTCATTTCGTCTAGCCCCTTAATCGGAGGTTCCTGAGTACTATCCAGGGTAATTAATGGCAGGGGCTTGCGCCTGCCGGAAGGAAAAGAATCCCCACAATCAAACAATAAGCTTCTTTCCCTTTACCTATTTGAGGGAGGGAGTGTATCTGCAGAGACGTTCGTGCCGGTATATACCAAAATAACAGGCCGACAAAAATGCCTCAGCAATACTTTACATGGCCAAGACAAATGGACACTCTTCTTCTTGAAGTTTTACAGGAGCAGAAGATAAAGGGTTTAAAAGATGACAGAAACTTTCAAGGATAGGCTTATAGGGTCGCCATTGATGCCATTAACAAGGAATTTAAGTGCAACGTCACAAAAGAGAAAATCATAAATCGTTTGAAGACTTTGAAAGAAATAATGAATTTTGCTTTGGATGCACTAAAAAAGAGTGGCATATCATGGAATGATACCACAAAGAAGATAGAAGCAGGACCCGAGGTTTGGAATGAGCTCATTAAGGTATAACGTAGTATTTCATGCATCTTTTATGTTTTTATAAAAATATGAAACTGTAGAAATAGTAGAGGAGAAAAGGTACTGGATTCTGTACCAGACCATAAAACTATACCATACCAACAAATTATACCAGGTACGGTACCAGCACTTTTGGCGTGTTACAAGTAAAACTATAAAGAAAGATATATTTTCTAATTACAAATCGGAGACAAGTTTTCTTAAATTTATGGGACATAGAAATTAAGCCAGAAGATAATTAATAAGAAAATTCCAAAGTCAATTTTACCTAAATACAATACTCAGAGTTGCTAATTTACTTGTACACTACTACAACCAACAGCTTCCCTTGATAAGATCTTAAGAATCTCAATTAAATAGATCAGGTCCAAATGAATCGATCTTCATAAAGCTTCTTTGTGACATTTTGTTTCTTTGGGCTTAGGCAAAACCAAAAATGAAGCGTGTCCGGAACAAAGAAATTCCAAATTTAGAGCTTCTTCGTGACATTTATGAAAAAGATCGAGCAACCGGGATGAAGGCAAGGACAGCAAAAGAGAGACTCCGTCAATGGGAAGAGGCCAACACAATTGATGAGGTGGACCAGCTTCAAGCTGAAAATGTGGTGATTTTAGAAAATTTGGAAGACCCACATACTTCTCCTCAACTAGGAAATTCCAATGGTGCTTCATTTACTAACAAACAGTGAAGGCTTCGTCCAAATTAAATGTTAAGAGAAAACTTGAAGACAGAAATTTTGAAGATTCGAAAGGTAAGAACTCAACAAATGCAATTCAAGAGGGATTGAAGAATGTGAATGAATCCATGGCTGAAATTGCACGAGCTCTACACGCGACACATACGAGGATTTATTTGGCCACTGAAATTTTTACTGAACTTGAGAAACATGGGGTTCCTGACGAGAAGTTACTTGTTGCTGCAAAATTTCTTAAAGCTGATAATGAAGAGGCTGACACCTTCTTTGGTTGTCCAGACCGATTGAAGCGACAATGGCTAGAGAGTAATGGTTTTTTGGTTTGACTGCAGGTTACTGGATTCTGTACCAGTAGAAGAATAGTACTTTTTTGAATAGTGATGTCATCTTTTTGTTAATATATATATCACATACTTAATTAAATACTAGTGAACTCCTTCAATACTTATGAGTATTGTATTTTGTTAATGCAATATGGATGCTAGTTACTGGTATTATGTATTTTTGATAGCATTATATTTTAAAATATTTAATTTTTTAAAAATTGAGTGACTTTAATTCTAAATAGTTTGCTGGCAGATTTTTTATTTCAAAATTTATACTTTATAATAATGTAAATCAAGCTTACTAGTAAATACACAAAGACTACTGTATTTACCAGTAGGGATCACTAGGTAAAATACACCAAGAACATCTGCAAGAAGACAAGAATACAAGCTTGCTGGCAGTCTTTTTCTCTTTTAGGTTTTGAATTTTTTTATAGTTTCTTTTTGTTTCATTTCTTTATGTATTTTATATCTGTTGTTCTTTCTTTTTTCTTTTTTTTATGTAAATAAAAAAAAAGCACATTTTGTGCCAGAGTTGAGTGGACCATTGATTCATGTTAAAAATTGATAAAAAAAATGATTTGAGTATTAGTAGATAAAATAAAGACTTTGTGATCATGTTTAATTAAATTTAAAAATTATTTCAACAAAGAAAACACTCAAGCAAAAAAAAGGATAGAAATGTCATTTTCATTTAAATGAAATCATTTTCTTCTATTATATAAACTTTCCAATCAAAAACTAGAAATGAATTCAATTTTTTTTTATTTTCATTCCGATCAACAAAATTCAATTGGAAATCATTTCTATTGAATACCATTGAATTGAAATGACTTGAACTCCCCAACTGTAGTATTCCGATCATAGTGTTAGTTTACAAACTCTTCAACTCCGTGACGACTCTCCGTCTATTCTTTTACGTAAAAGGATAACTAAAAGAAAATTCGGGATTTCCTAGACATTTAATTATCATTAAAAAGATTTTAAATAAAACTTTTGAAATTCTAAAAAATTAGAATTTGTAAAATTAACGCTTAGAACCCCTAAAATTGTTCCCGTGCCCCCCAGAGGACCCAAACTCACAGTCGCCTTCTCTATTCCCGACTGGTTTTCCTTTTACTGAAACGGGGAAGCGGCAGCATTCTCCACCACCACCACCACCACTATAGAGTAGGGGACCGCCTCGTGCTCCTATACCGATCAACGCTGCCCCCTTGAGCTCCGGTTCCTACCACGGGCAGCAACCACTTCGAGCTGAACCGCGCCTCTCTCCTGTTCGCGATGCCTCGCAACCCAAGTTGTTTCTGAAACAGTACTAAAACTTTAAAATAGTGACTTTCATTTTTAAGGCAATTTTTGCTGCCAGACTAGTATAAAGCACAGAGTAACCGATTCTAATTTTAGAATATCAAATTCAAAATATGGAGACAAACCAAGCTTTTACCTCAGAGGGAAACCCTAATTTCAGCCAATTGTCAGCTGCAGGCCCGACAAACTTTGAACATAACCACAATTTCAAGGCTCAAATTTCAAGTGGACCTTTAAATCCCCTAAACGAAACTGCAATCCCGAACACGATCCCAAATCCAAAAGTAAACTCGTATTCGAAAATCGACCCCAGATTCCCAATAGTTGGCATGGTGTTCTACTCAGAAGAAGAAGCATACAATTTTTATAATTCATATGCACGAAAAAGGGGTTTTAGTGTGAGAAAGGGGCATCTTTCTAGAAGAAAAGATGGGTCCGTACAATGCCGGCACTACATGTGTAGCAACGAGGGAAAAAGACAGCCTCATCTGACCCACATCGCCAAAAAATCACGACCATTAGAGCGTACCAGTTGCCTTGCAAGAATTGAATTTACAGTTAATAGAGAAAATATTTGGGTTGTAAAGAGATTTTTCGATGAGCACAACCACCACTTGGCTAGCCCCGATAAAGCATATTTGTTAAGGTCTCATCGGAAAAAGATTCAGAAAGAACGACCAGTTTTTTCTGAGTCAGATTTCTACTACGGGGTCAGACCTGACCCAGTAAAGGAATTCACCACGGCCAAGACAGGTACAGGTACGACAGTGGTAGCAGGAACTAATTGTCTGAGCACAAAGAGGGTAAGAGATCTAGAAAAAGGAGATACACAGCTTATTCTTGATATCTTGAAAAGGAAACAAATGGAAGAACCAAAGTTTTTCTACGCGGTGCAATTGGATGAGAGAGAGAGGCTCACTAATTGTTTCTGGGCCGATGCCAGGTCTATGGTTGATTATACCTGTTTCAGTGACACTGTATGTTTCGAAACCTCATATCATTCAAGCTTGTACGACCTTCCTGTGGCACTGTTTATTGGTATAAATAGCCATAAGCAAGTAATTGTCTTTGGTGGTGCACTGCTTTTGGATGAAACTGTCCAGTCTTTTTTGTGGCTTTTCAAGACCTTTTTGGCTGCCATGTTGGGAAAACAACCAGAAACTATTTTTACAGATTTCTCTGTGGTAGTAAGTGAAGCGGTAACTGCAGCCTTTCCTATGGCAAACCACCGTATCTGCTCGTGGCATGTTGTAAATAGTGCATGCATTCATTTCCAAGCTCAAGCTTTTGGCGAGGAGTCAGGTTTTAGAAAGGATTTTGAAAATTTGATTTATGGATTTGAATATGAAACTGAAAGTGGGTTTTGTAAAGGATGGGATAATATATTGGAGAAATATTCTCTAAATGGTATTTCTTGGTTTAGTGAGGTCTTCAACATTCGTCAGAAGTGGGCCCCACCATACCTGTGTAGCTCCTTTGCTGGTACCATGTCATCGAAGAACTGGTACGTGATCATGGGGAATCTTTTTAGGATATACTTTTACCGAAAACTCCCTCTAGGCAAGTTCATGGTGCAATACTTCAAATCGATTGCTGAATTGCGAGAAAAGGAGTTGCTTGAAGACCTAGAAACCCTGCGTACCAGGCCTGTACCGCTAGTGAACATACCAATGCTGGCTGAGGCGGCCGATTCATACACACGGACTTTGTACATGGATTTTGAGCATGAATACAAGAGCCAGCTGGCATGTGTCTGTGAAACTCTAGCTGTAAATGGATCGGTTTCCACTTACCGGGTCGCGGTGCCTCAAAAACCGTACACGGGTATATTACAGTTTGATCCGTCAGAGGTCAAGGTCTCATGTAGTTGTAAGAAATTCGAATCGATGGGGATATTGTGCATGCATGCTTTGAAGGTGTTAAATAATAATAATATTTTGTATCTGCCAGGCCAATACATATTAAAGAGATGGACAAAGTATGCGAAGGATGAGAGAGAAAATGCAGTGAGAGAGAGTAGTAACTTACAAAATGGAAGACTTTGGAGGAAACTGGTGGGGTTAATGGCTAAAAGTTCATTTTGCAAAGAGGTCCTTGATATTGTGGAAAATGGCTTGAATAGGTTTATCGGTCAGATGGAGAGCTTGGCACAGGGGTTAAATTCTGACGAGGTCAATATTGGCGAAAATTTGCACTCTAACCCATTGGATTCAAGCAATATTTGTTTTGAGGGGTTCGAATTTTCTACTAGGTAAGTCTTTTTTTTTTTATTTAAACTATGCAAGTCTTTTTAACGTAGAATACCAGGTTTGTATAGGTGCTGTGGAGACAACTTTGTAAATCACTACATATATCATCTTTTTCAGCATATCTGGAGACAGCTTTTTTCGTTTCTCCTTTTAAATTTTCCTGGAAGCTTTGATTTGCTTTTTGTAAAAATATACTCATGTCCTATAACAATTTACTTTTTTTTTAATTTACCCCTACTGAAGTTTTTACCAGTATCACTTACCTGTGGTAATCAACATTAGCAGGTAATGTTGAGGTCAGGAACAAGGCATGCCTTGGATCTGTTTATGCAACCAGCTACATGCTGATAAGAGTTCATAAAGCACCGCCTATCCATATATGTACCAATATAAATATTCACTAGGAAGCCAGAAGATAATGGATAACATGTATCCAGCGTTTACAATAGTTTCAACTTTTGTGCATGACTTCATTAAAGCACCTGCATCGCCGACCCCTCTTTACAACCTTTAAATAATGAAAAACCCATGTATAGCGCGCACCTAACACCTTACGTGAATGCAACGAGATTTTCACAAATTCAGAGCTAAATTGGAGATGTTACGAAAATTGAATGTGCTTATAATAAATCGAAGTTTTTCTATGAAATGTATACAAAATAAAGGGTTCGGTTTGCACTTGAGTTGATTAGGTAAGAAGGCTTACCTTTATCGGAATTGCTAAGGGTATCAATAAATCATGTTATATTTAGACTAGATCTGTAGTAGTTTGGTACTTGTTTTAAGCATGCTAAACATTTAATCAGGAGTTCAGTATCTAGCCCGTGCATGTGGAGTAAAAAAATTCACGATTCTTTTTCTAACAATACCAGCTGGCATCACGTCACCAATTTGCTGTTTCATGCATATGTCTTACTTTTGATAAATAAACCCAAATATTGATTTTTCAGATAATCCCTGAGAACTGTAGCATATGTAGTTAATTACTAGCCAAATAACCTTACAACCCCTTGTTAATTGCGTCTAGATTACAGAATATATTCGAAATAATAATTATATTTTTTTAATGGAATTAGTCACGTTATGTGATTTAAATAGATAAAATGTTGCCAACTCAGCTCGCAGCATATATTCCAAAACAGTGCTTTGTTCATCTCCTTCAAACCAAAATTAAAGGGCCGTTGTTACCTTTCGACCAGTTACACGTTCCGACCGAGAAACTCCATAATACACCGTTACAAAACACGGACCGAGGCTTGGCTGGTCCAAACAGTAAAAAGAATCTGGAGCCATATATCTATCCTGGTCTAGGTAATTTAAAAAAAAGAAAAGAAAAATCAAATATAGAGTTGACCGGTAGAATCAAAGTGACACAGTGCGTCCCGAGGTGGTGTCCGATTCAGAGTCGGACACGGATGATGGTCACACCAAATTCAAGCCGATTAAGAATTTATTTGTGCAACTCGAAATTTGAACCATACAATGAATATCGTTGGCTGCATGGGTGGTCTTCTAAATGGCTTGGTCTCCAAAATAATTAAGATTGCATGGTCTTCAAAATTCTAATCAATTTCAAGGCATGGTCTTCAAGATTCTAGTCAATTTCAATTAATTAAAACGCATGGGAACTTCAGCTTTGTGGTTTACAAAAAAATTAGTATTTAATAGTTTACAATTCCTAAGTTAGCTTTTAATTTTGTTTTCCTTTAAATATGAAGCAATACTCATGTTACAAGCAGATTATTTTGAATAGAAAATTGTGTGTTTGTTTGTTTGAGTTATTTGTGAGCAATACCCTTTGTCTCTTACCATAAAACCGAGTACTTGAGCTTAACGGGCAAGAGAGTATCGGGACCGCCTTGCGTCAATTGGTATCAGAGCCAGGTTCGACAACCACCTTCGCGCTTGCGGGAAGTTGTATCTTCGACAACCGCCAAATTCGACAACCATCTCCATCAACAAAACCTCACGCTATTTCCACCTATCACCAACATCATGGCCGATCCTAACCTTCTCGCTGTTCTCGATCGTATGCAACAAAACCATGCCGAAACCATGCAACTCATCACTAATCTTGTGGAACGCCTTGCTCCCATCAACAATCCACAAAATCCACAAAATCCACAAAATCCACATATCAACAATGATAGAAATCCACAAAACCGAGAATCTAAGTGGGATGTCGGCCTACGAGTAGAAATTCCAGATTACTCGGGCAGTTTAAATCCCGAAGAGTATCTTGACTGGACGAACAAAGTTGAAGAAGTCTTCGAGCTCAAAGAAATCCCTCCGGACAAACAGGTGCCGTTGGTGACAATCCGGTTCCGAGATAGGGCAGCAGCATGGTGGCAATCATTCAAGTATCGCCGCTATCTCGACAGCCTTCCCCCTCTCAACGATTGGCTCGACTTGAAGCGTGAGATGAACCGTGAGTTTCTCCCCCTTAACTACCGCCAAACACTTTTCCAGCAATTTCAATCTCTCTCTCAAGGTGCGAAGAGTGTGGAGGAATACACTCTTGAGTTTTATAAACTGGAGGCACGAAACCAAATCAATGAGACCGAAGATTTGAGGGTTGCGCGATATTTGCACGGCCTTCGAATGAATATTCAGGATATGCTGGTGGTTCACACTTTCATCAATGTGGGCGAAGCTCAATCCAAGGCGAAAGCCGTCGAAAAACAACTCGCAAAAAGCCGCAACTTTAACCGTGGTAATACTTCTTCTACCAACTCTAACTCTTCTCATTTTCGCCCCACTTCAAACAACACTACAAATTCCAACCGATCCCAATTACTCCCACCTCCACATAAACCAAACCAGAATGCCCCAGAAAACTCTAAAGCCAATATCCGTTGTCACAATTGCCGTGCAATGGGCCATTATGCAAGAGAATGTCCACAGGTCCGACCTCATTTATATGCCAACGAGGGTTTTGAGGAAGAGGACGGGTGGCTTGAAAATGGGGATGAAGAGGAAGAAATTCATGACGTGAATCCCGAGGATCTCACGGCTGAAAGCTTAGTTATGAGAAGGCTTTGCTTGGGGCAGAAATCAACAGAAGATTGGAAGCGGCATGCCATTTTTAAAACTATGTGTGTTATTGAGAACAAGAAGTGTGTCGTGATAATCGACTCGGGAAGTTGGGAAAATGTGATCTCGGAGGAGGCGGTAAGAAAACTTAATCTTAGCACCACCACACATATGAATCCATACAAACTTGGGTGGGTGAACAAAGGAGCCGAAATCCAAGTCAGCAAAAGATGCCACTTTCAACTCACACTCGGGCCACTTTACACCGCCACTATTTATGCCGATGTGGTTCCAATGGATGCCTCGCATTTGATTCTCGGGCGTCCCTGGCAATACGACAATCAAGCCATCTATGATGGAAGGGAGCACACATATACCATTCAAGTTGGTCCGAAAAAGGTATGCATAAATCCAGTTCAAGAAAGGGTTAAAGAATCAAATACGGTGTTCTGTGTGCCGCGGGATGAATTTGAGAAGGAACTGCGGGATGCTGAAGTTTGCTTCGCGCTTACCGCATGCGACTTCCCCAACACTGAGATTGAGCAAAATATACCCGAGATGGTGCAACCCCTGCTGGCCGAATTCAAGCATGTGTTACCTGATGACCTTCCCGATGGACTGCCACCGGTTCGCGACATTCAACACCAAATCGACTTGGTGCCCGGGGCTAGTCTTCCCAATAAGGCTCACTACCGCATGACCCCACAACAGCACCAAGAGTTAAAGCGGCAAGTGCAAGAGCTGCTAGACAAAGGCTTTGTGCGGGAGAGCATAAGTCCATGTGCTGTGCCAGCTCTATTGGTTCCAAAGAAAGATGGCAGTTTCCGCATGTGTGTGGACAGCAGGGCAATAAATCGGATCACGGTACGGTACCGATTCCCAATTCCGCGACTAGAAGACATGCTCGATCAACTCAGTGGAGCCGAGGTATTCTCTAAAATTTATCTTAAAAGTTGGTATCACCAAATTCGTATCAAACCTGGAGATGAATGGAAAACAGCTTTCAAAACTAAAGAGGTCTGTTTGAATGGGTTGTCATGCCCTTTGGCCTTTCCAATGCTCCTAGCACCTTCATGAGGGTGATGAACCAGGTTTTGCGGCCTTTTCTTAACAAGTTTGTCGTTGTCTATTTTGACGACATTCTTATCTATAGCCGAAACCGAGATGAGCATCTCCAACACTTGCGAGAAACTCTTGAAGTACTACATGATAATAACCTTTTTGCGAACTCGAAAAAGTGTGTTTGGATGACTCCGACATTAATATTTTTGGGATTTAAGATCTCCGCGTGTGGTATCTTACCTGAAGAGGACAAAATTCTAGCAATCCGAGATTGGCCAAAACCTTCTTCGTTTACCGAGATACGATCATTTCTCGGGTTAGCGGGATTCTATCGGCGTTTCATCAAAGGCTTCAGCAGTATCTCAGCACCTATCACCGAGTTACTAAAACAAAAGAATTTCGAATGGAATGATGGTGCACAACAAGCTTTCGAGGCACTCAAGCATTGCTTAACTCACGCACCCGTGCTAGCTCTACCGGACTTTGACAAAGCTTTCGAGGTAGAATGCAACACTTCAAAGGTTGGTATTGGTGCCGTACTTTCACAAGAGAAGAAACCCGTGGCATTTTTTAGCGAGAAATTGGGTGGAGCTAAAACCAACTACCCGGTGTATGACCTCGAGTTGTACGCCATAGTAAAAGCTTTGCAACATTGGCGGCATTACCTTTTATCTCGTGAATTTGTGCTGTACACAGACCATCAAGCGCTGAAATTTGTGCAAGAGCAGAATAAGTTGAGCACCCGACATGCCAAGTGGGTTACTTCACTCCAAGAGTATACTTTCTCTATTGTGCACAAAGCGGGATCGAGCAACAAAGTCGCTGACGCTCTAAGCCGCCGACATGGGCTGCTTTCGGCAATGTCAACCTACACTCTCGGGTTTGAACACGTGCCCGAAACCCTTAAGGAGGATCCCAATTTCGGACAAATCCTGGAAGATGTGAAGAAAAAGTTGCGAGATGACTACTCGTTACATGACGGGTACTTGTTTCGGGGTCTCGCACTTTGTATCCCGGCAACTTCTCTGCGCTACCTCATCATCAAGGAAATGCATAATCAAGGCCATTTCGGGTTGGAAAAGACTTTGCATTTGGTGCGAGAACGGTTCTTTTGGCCAAGTCTATGGCGGGATGTTAAACACTTTGTCCGAGCATGCCAAGTATGTCAAACTTCTAAAGGCACCAACACAAATCAGGGTCTCTACAATCCGTTGCCTCTTCCATTTGAAATTTGGCGCGACATTTCAATGGACTTCGTGACCGGGTTACCAATGACACGAAGGAAGAATGATAGCATCATGGTAGTAGTTGATCGCTTTAGCAAAATGGCAGTTTTCATTGCATGCAAAACCACTGTGGATGCTCCCAAGGTGGCTGAACTATATTTTCATGAAGTTGTCCGACATCATGGTTTGCCGAGTACCATTGTCTCTGACCGAGATACGAAATTTTTGAGCAAATTCTGGATAGAACTTTGGAAGAAGTTAAAGACCGAACTGAAGTTCAGTTTGACTTTCCACCCTCAAACAGATGGTCAGACCGAAGCCGTAAACAGAAGTCTCAAAAACATGCTTCGTGCCCAAGTTACAACTTTCGGCATGTGGGACACTTTGCTACCAAAAATTGAGTTTGAGTACAATTGTTCGGTAAACCGCTCCACAGGATTCGCACCCTTCAAAATTGTTTATGGATTTATTCCCCGAGGTCCCCTTGATATTCTTTCTATTGAAGGACCGAAGTCTAAAGTTAAGAAGGTGGATGAAAGGCTTGAAGATTTGCGGGAATTGCATAAAACAGTTCGTGAAAATTTAGAACAAACTTACTCCAAGTACAAGGCTAAAGCAGACGAAAAGCGCCGAGATGTACAATTTGAAGTCGGAGAATTGGTTTGGGTCTACTTGCCGAAGGAACGGTTTCCCCGAGGTGAATATCACAAACTTAAGAAGAGAAAGGTGGGACCGTGCGAGATCTTGGAGAAGTTTGGAGCAAATGCCTACCAAGTGAAGCTACCTGATGATTTGCATATCTCCAACACGTTCAACGTAAGCCATCTCCACAAATACTATGCAGACACAAGCTTGAGGTCAAGCTTCGATCAACCCGGGGAGCTTGACGCAGTGCGTCCCGAGGTGGTGTCCGATTCAGAGTCGGACACGGATGATGGTCACACCAAATTCAAGCCGATTAAGAATTTATTTGTGCAACTCGAAATTTGAACCATACAATGAATATCGTTGGCTGCATGGGTGGTCTTCTAAATGGCTTGGTCTCCAAAATAATTAAGATTGCATGGTCTTCAAAATTCTAATCAATTTCAAGGCATGGTCTTCAAGATTCTAGTCAATTTCAATTAATTAAAACGCATGGGAACTTCAGCTTTGTGGTTTACAAAAAAATTAGTATTTAATAGTTTACAATTCCTAAGTTAGCTTTTAATTTTGTTTTCCTTTAAATATGAAGCAATACTCATGTTACAAGCAGATTATTTTGAATAGAAAATTGTGTGTTTGTTTGTTTGAGTTATTTGTGAGCAATACCCTTTGTCTCTTACCATAAAACCGAGTACTTGAGCTTAACGGGCAAGAGAGTATCGGGACCGCCTTGCGTCACAAAGCAACCCAACACGCTTTATCTGAAGAGGTTGATGGGTAAGTTAGAAAACGTTAAGAAGTTGCTTATATTAGGAAATTTTTTTATTGGTAGTAATTAATAGAAAAGAAGATAGATAAATGGTAAGATTACAGTAATATTTATATTGGTATACCGATTTTAATCTTTTTTTTAATCTGATGTATAGATAAAGAAAATTCTTATATTTGATTTCTAGTAAAATATTGAAAAACTTGAAAAGTTTTTCAAAAAATAGATGAAATGTTTTTGATATATCTAAATTTTAAGATACTTTATCTATTTTTTGTAAAAAAATATATTTTACTAGAAAAAATTAACAAGATAAAAAAACAAATCGGTAGAAATTCTACCGATCTTACTACCAATATAAATATTACTGTAATCTTACCATTTGTCTCTCTTCTTTTCTATTAATTACTACCAATAAAAAATTTCCCTCATATTATTATCATTATTATATATAGAGACGGAGTCCGATTTTCGAGTTATGGGATCAAATGTGAGTTTTCATACTGAGAATAAGGTCAATTTTACATTATTCATAACATATTTCTCTAAATTATATAGAAAATCATGTATAAGTATAAAAAATTTAAAAATAAATGGGTTCAATTTTACATTATTCCCATTTACTTCACATGAATCTGTCATTGATCATTATTAAATCGAATAACTTCAAGACAAGTTCAAATAAACTGAAGAACTTACAAAATAAATAATAACATTTTTAAACCGAACAATACAACATGTATTTCAATTAATTCAATTTAAACCAATTCAAGCCCCTTCCCAATTAAATTTTATAATTTCCGACCATTTCACTGTCAAATTTTATGAATTAGATAGTCATATCCTATTTAAAATAAAGTTTATAAATTGAACATTAAAGTGTATAAACTGAATACAGTGCTCTTAAAATATACAAGCACTTAAAATATACAAAAGATTGTACTAAAACATAATTATGGCCTTATTCATTCAACGCGCTTTTTAACTGAAATAACTTACAACAATGTACTAATTAAAGCAAAGTAAAAGAAACTACAAAAGAGAAACATATGTAAATTTGTCTCCCTCCTAGGCTCTTAAGGTCAAAAAATTTAATTGTTAATTTTTAGGAAATAATTTTCACGTACCGGAGCAATCGTCTAAAACTCGCATGAGTGATCACACAAAAATTGAGAATTCACACCCACAGATTCTGATGTGTTTGAAAGGATGAATCACGTACAAATTACATTTAAATTTGCACATGGTTCATTCTTTTGGCCAAATTAAAATTTGGACATAATTAACCTTTTTCAATACATTAAAATGCGCAAAATATCGAAGTTCTTGCATGTGAATTCTCAATTTTCGTACTAGCGGATGAGCCAATAGACAATCGCTTTCCGAATGATAAAATCAACATTTATGTTCTAATATATATAAAATTTATGTAACTTTATCTCTATTATGTCTATTTTTAGATATTCTTATTTTTGAAATGTCAGAATATTTTTTTATAAATAGCATAGATATTTTAAATATGACTATTTTATCAGCTATAATTTATAGAAAAATAAAAATAATATTTTATTTTGTTAAGAATGTGATATATTTATTTTTTCACATCACATATTTATAGTTCCCAATTCATATTTCAATCCTTTACTATTTTTAGGTTAAAGAAATCATCGATCCAACTGGTGACTTGATCAAAGTACGCTGTTAGGCCCTGATGATATAATTAACATTGCCACGGCATTTATCTACAAACACAATAATAAAAATGGATATGTCCAGTTTAATATACTGGAGATAAAAAGATTCGTGCCAATGGGACAACTTAACAGGCGACATATCAGCACTCGTCTTTATCCTTTTACTCTCTCGCTGGATCTGCCTCCGCTGCTTTTTTTAAAGAAAAGCAGGACCCTCCTTTTCCGATCCGAACCATTCAAATTTGTTGAGATTTGTGTATGAAAAAGTTGTTTTATCGAGATACGTGAATGAACAAATTTGAATGGTTCGGATCGGAAAAGGAGGGTCCTGCTTTTCTTTGAGAAAAGCAGCGGAGGCGGATTGCTGCTTGGAACCACCTCCAAAAACTGCCACCGTTTTTTTGGCAATACCTATTTGTCGCTTTCAGATACCATCACAAGCGCTCCGAACCAAAGAGAGAAATTGAGAGAGAGAGAGAGAGCGCGATTCCTCTGACAATTTTACTACTACATGGCGCTGCAGCAAGACGAGGAGATGGTGGTCCCGGTGTACGGATCACTGGAGCTGGTCTACGGCGAGGGGTCTCAGCTGGAGGAGGCGCAGCTCCGGTTCGACCGCGTTAAGGCCAAGTTCGTCGAACTGTACGAACAAGAGCCTGAATTATACGCCCGCTCTCCTGGTACTTGACTTCAATTATGTTCTCCTTTCAACATTCCCATTCCCCCTCTGTCTCTAATTGGTAAATTTAATAATTGGTTGCTGTTTTGGAGACGGGTCCTCCGCTTTCAAGTTGATTAAAGGTGGATGATGAAAAAATTGATTAAAGAATTACTTGCTGGAATGATAAGAAAGGAGCTACTTTTTTTTTTTTTGACCAATCCTGTATGTATCGGGAATTGGGGTCACTACTGTACTTGGCAGTTTCAAATTACTGGTCATCTCATTGGTAATGGTGAGAAAAAAAATGTTTATACTTTTAAGGGTAATATCGCCATGTGGTTTGCACTTTGCAGTGCTATTAATATATGAAATGCATATTTCTTGCATCAAGTTTACTTTTTATAAGCTTCTGAAGTTCTGATGGACTTAGCACAAAATTTGGAGTTTTTGCATGGCCCACAAAAGTCCCAAACTAGATATTTAACTTACGGGCTTCTCTTTCTAACAGGGCGCCAGAATTGGCCTTTTGGGGCTAGGTTGGCATGGTTGTTATAGGGCCTGTTAATTTGCAAACCATGAATTATTCAAAAACCAGCCATGCTATTATTTTTGTCAATATACATGTTTAACATTGTAAAGTGTGTAATTAAGGTGTTGTACAATTCATATAATGTCACTTTGGCATACAATATTTCTCTTAGCAATCATTGCAAAGACTGTTTTTTTAGTTTTTTCCCTATTTCATTATCAAAATTAAAAATTAGTATTTATCAAGTCTCTCTTTAATAATTTTATCCTAGTGTCCATATATTCATTCAATATTCCAGAACCTTCCATTAAGACTGCTAAGTGTTTCATGCTATTATTTCCTGGTATATATTAACTGATAACTAGGAAAATGTTGATAACTGAATCCCTTAGTAGCCTTCATACGCAAAATTTGCTTAGTTTTGATTCTGGAGCTCCAAAGGGGCTAAGTACCACTTGGCCTTTCTTCAAAAGGTTTTTTACTTATATTATTTTAATTTGGCAGGCAGGGTCAACTTGATAGGTGAGCACATAGACTATGAGGGGTATTCTGTCCTACCCATGGCTATTCGGCAGGACATGATTGTGGCCATTCGCAAGAACCCTCACAGCAAGGAGCTTCGCATTGCCAATGTCAATGATAAGTACCCTATTTGCGTTTACCCTGCTGACCCTGATCAGGTTTTTCCTATTCTTTTAGTTTAGTTCTTTTTGTTACCAATCAATTCTTCTTCTTCTTCTTCTTCTTCTTTTTGTTTTTTGGCTTTTTCTTTGTAATTATACGATGGAGGGTAAAGTTATGATTTAGACTTTAGAATAATGATAGAAGTGCAATTAACACAAAATGGCAGTTTTGAGGCTTGATTGCAGAGTTGGGTGGGTAATTTATAAAAAGTTTTAAGTTTTGATAAAGCTGGCACCTTTACTAGCATTTTTGTTATTTGATTTCTTCAGAAGAATCACAAAAACAAAAGCTATTACAGATCAGTGGCGTGTCCATCTAGTACTTATATTGGTCATGAAGGAAAACTGAAAAGGTAGTGATAATGACCAAAATGTTCAAAAATGCATTTGATTCTGGTATAAAAAAAAACAAGAATGGTACAATACTTAGTTCCTTGCCAACAAATGCACAAGTCATCGAGCATAAGCAGGAGACATTATTTCAATTGTTGCTTTAAATATTTTTTTGGAGCATTTGTAACATTAAACCTTCCATTTTTTATCAATTATATATTTATGTTATTAAGTTTTCAATGTTGAAGAGATGCATATATTAACTAAGAGACATGTTGTTTCTCAGGAAGTTGATTTGAAGAACCATAAATGGGGGCATTATTTCATTTGCGGGTAAGTCCATAAAGTCCCATTAGTGTACAAATAAATGCTTACTGTTGTCTCCTTGTTATCTTCTTCTTTACAAGTTTAAGTTCTTCTATTGGCATCTTGTGCATCTATTGGCAGGGTTGTTACCATACCGTTTTGCTGGGTTCCTGCAGTAAACTATTATGAGTTCTAATAAATCTTTAAGACGATTGAAATAAAGTTGAAGTATGGTGTCAATACTGTACATGACATTACAAACTGGTACCACTACAGGCTGGTGCCATTTTTTTTAAATTATTTTCCTTCTATTAAGATATTTCAGTATGTACT
This sequence comes from Carex parvula, assembly GCA_025461045.1. Classification (NCBI taxonomy): domain Eukaryota; kingdom Viridiplantae; phylum Streptophyta; class Magnoliopsida; order Poales; family Cyperaceae; genus Carex; species Carex parvula. The sequence continues at coordinate 15,497 of JAJGRW010002562.1, read as the reverse complement.
TTGGGGGGTTTTGCACACATAAACATATTGCATTTCAATTCTGGTCTTCTGAGCTTATCTTTTTATAGCCATTTCTGCCATTGTTAGTTTGTACCTGTGTTGTTTTACATGCAATCTCTCAGTTTGATGAAGAAATTCAATAAAATTTATCAATTTGTAGGTACAAAGGCTTTTATGAGTACTCAAGGTCGAAAGGAATTGATGTGGGACCTGTTTCCCTCGATGTGGTTGTTGATGGTACCGTACCAACAGGTACAGATCATGGTTCTGTTTTGATATCTCTGGAAATTTGTGCTGGGTCTTCACTGGGAAAGTTGTTTTTTAAAAAAAAAAAATACTGAGTTAGGGCAGTTGTTTCTACCAACTGAAACTCTTTGGAGTATGGATAAGACTTAAAGATTATTTCTGAAGTATCATGACTGTGAGATCCCAACGGCCTTTTAACCCTGTTAATTCCTTACTTTACTCCCAGGGTCTGGTTTGTCAAGCTCTGCTGCATTTGTTTGCTCTTCTACAATTGCTATAATGGCTGTTCTTGAAAAGAATTTTCCTAAGGTAACTTAATGCAAGTATTTTTCGGGCTTTTATATATTTTGCAATAGCTCATGATAATCAAGATATCTGTTTTATTGATGCAATCACTCATATTGCGCTATTGATACAATTTAGAAAGAAGTTGCACAGTTCACATGCGAGTGTGAACGCCACATAGGCACACAATCTGGCGGCATGGACCAGGTATTACATGTTTCTTTCTCTTTTTATTCTTCTTTCTCTTCTATCTACTAAGTTGAAACATAGCTATTTTCCTCTGACAGGCGATATCAGTAATGGCCAAGACTGGGTTTGCGGAGCTGATAGATTTTAACCCAATCCGTGCAACTGATGTACAGCTGCCAGCTGGGGGGACATTTGTAATAGCACACTCACTGGCTGAATCTCAGAAGGCAGTTACTGCTGCGACCAATTACAACAATAGAGTTGTCGAGTGCCGTTTGGCAGCTGTAAGCTCCATTACTATTATTTTTTTTTCTTTTTAAGTCGCAAAGTGCCACAGTAAGCCTTTTGTCTTTCTGTTATTTTCTGAGTGCAGCTTTCGAGGGAATTCTATATATTATAAGATAGAAATCATAGACCCAATTGTTTGGCACTTAATTCTTTTATTGATGTTTGACTATAACCTGTGTTTGTCTCAAGTCTCATGAAGTAAAATGCAAAGCAATTGATTAACTCGCTGCTCTTGAAAATTACATATGCTTTATGCAAAATAAGAGTATAATTACAACTGACAATAAAAATTGAGAAAAAATGATAGTACTGTTATGGTACTAGTCTTTGTAATTTGTCCTTTATTATATATTTCTTTGTTTACTCTAGCGTTGCCCTCTTAGGGCCTTTGAAAAAGTCATGAGCTGTTTGAATGCTTTAAACAAAGCTATCACAAGCCAAAGCATGCAAAACTAGCTAAAGGCTACAGATTTCTTGGTTTTCCTAAAATCCAGTTGTGCTGGAACTTCCATTTTTTGGATAATTTGCATGTGAAGAAAAGGAAAGAACTCCATCTCTCGAACTGCAATGGCACACAACTTCAAAGTTATTTTAATTAAGAAGAGGCTTGAAGTTGTTCTAATTTAGATGTGTGGCTTTAAAAATTCTCTTAAATCATAACTTGAAGTTTTAGCATAATGTTCTAAATAAATTTTGAATTTCGGAGCTTCAAAATTTTTTTTAAATTATTTTTGCTTTTGCCCTAATACTATGTTTTTTTTTGAAAAGTTTATCATTGATTTAAACAACTAGTAAGCTACACATAGAATGCCATTGTTTCAAATGGTCCAACTCCTAGATTCTAGTGGATTGTATCAAGCACCCAATGTCTACAACATTTCTGTGGTTTTTTATGGTTTTATTTGTTCATGGGTTCCTGTAAATTATACTTTGGCTTCCTCACGTGTGGCTTTCTAATATTTTCAAAACCTGTGTAACAACACGGGCCCTAGGTTTTGCTGAGTGCCTAATATTCTTATCTAATGGAAACTCAATTTTCTTCATTTTTTTGTGTGCGTCCATATGTGTATAGATTGTTCTTGCGATAAGGCTAGGGATGGAGCCAGAAGAGGCCATTACTACTGTCAAAACCTTATCAGATGTTGAGGGTTTGTGTACGAAGTTTGCTGGCAACCATGATTCTTCTGATCCCAGTGTTGCTGTTAAGGTTTATATTATTTCCAATTTTGTAATATATAAAGGGAAAAAAATATACTGCTAATATAGTCGGATCCTATTTTAATAACTTCATGCAATGGAATACTTCAGGAGCTTTTACATGAAGAGCCGTACACAGCTGAAGACATCGAGAAAATCACACAAAAAAGTCTCACATCAATCTTTAAAAATTCGCAAACATCTCTTGATGTGCTTAGAGCTGCTAAGCATTTTAAGCTCTTTCAGGTACGATAATAAGTCAAAACTCTGTCACGAAACAAAATGTACCGATAATTATGCTGTTACTTATTTACCCAAACTTTTGACCGGTCCGTGTACTTTTGTAAATATTTTGCTTTCGGTCAAAGAATTTGATGTATAAAATAAGGTATGTGAGGTCTAAGACCAACAATTACTGGCTGAAATTGAAATTGTTAGTTGGTACTTAGTACTAGGTTGTACTGGGATTTGGCTACCAGTACAATATTTGTTTTGAATAGTGCTTGAAGATTTTGTTAACAACTGTTTCGTGCTTTTCCTCTTAGCGTGCCTCTCATGTCTACTCCGAAGCAAGGAGGGTTTATGCTTTTAAAGACGCTGTTTTGTCAAAGCTCAGGTAATTATTATTAGAGGTTTGAAGTTTCTAATTTAAATCCTTGTTTTGTCCAATTCGTTATACCAATAAGAATTTCTGCTACCATGAATTTTTGGTGTGCAAGTTCAATACTTAGATAATATTCCTTTTTTTTTTCTCTCTGTCAACGCACCCATTTTTTATTTTCCTTTTGATTAGTCCTAATTAGATTATCATTTATTATTTTGGTACACAGTGAAGAAGAAACACTGAAGAAGCTAGGTGACCTCATGAATGAAAGCCACTATAGCTGCAGTGTGCTCTATGAATGCAGGTGCATAAATGCACTTTTTAATTAACTTTGAATTTTTAGTTTTGTTTGTTTTTTTTTAAACCAGTGTCTCTCTTTCCGTGTTCAACTTGTACGTTTAGTTTTTTATTTTTCCAAGAAGACAGCATTTTCCGTCTTTAGTTAATTATGACATGTGCCCAACTTTTAACTGTTGTACTGATATACCACCTTTGAACTATATGCACACGTTTCTTCTACTGCGTTGCAATGAATGTTTACACGAGGGACCTTGAGATTTTTATTATATATATGTCTCTTTTGCAAATATCAATATGTTTAAAAGCATATTGAGCAGTGACAATTGGAGAATACAGTGCATGGGGAATAAAAAACTTCAGATCATTTTACCAATCTAGCACCTGGACTGTTGCTCTTATAAAGTTCACATTTAAAAAGTTGATATTAATGATTTGTTCTGTCTCACCAGCTGTCCTGAGTTAGAGGAGCTGGTAAAGGTGTGCAGAGAACATGGAGCACTTGGGGCCCGCTTGACAGGTGCCGGCTGGGGTGGCTGTGCTGTTGCCTTAGTCAAAGAGTCCATTGTCCCTAAATTCATCCTCAATTTAAAGGTATGTGCAACTTATGTTTCTCCTTCTACTGTCCAACGTGGGGCTGTTATTTGCAATTACTCAAAATAGTGCGCATCCTTTGCAAAAAATGTTACAAAATAGTAGTATTTATCTAAGAGCCTTAAAGCTGGTTGCACTGGAAATTGGATAAGCAAAGGTTGATTGGTTTGTGGATTTGCATTTAGTTGTGGCAAATGAGCGGATCCTTCCCAAAAATCTGTTTCGTTATTTCTGGGTTTCTTATCAGCTACAAAAGTTGCATTGGGTTGGTGTCTCTGAACCTTTCTGACCTTTCTGCTCTAGTTTGCATTAAGCAGAAGCAAATCTTTACCTGTTGCACCAAATACAATTCATTAGTGTCTCTTCAAAGAACTAAACTTCTCCATGCTTTTCTATGATAAGCAGTTAAGAACCCAATTGGGTTGTAAAATAGTAGAAACTGTTTAAAACTGCTAAGTACTGCCAAGTTCGGTTTTATGTTTCTTGAAAAGTATATGCTAATGTACCTTTTTTTTTTTCTCTTGAACTTTAATTATGTCAGGAGTCATTCTATCAATCAAGAATTGAGAAGGGTGTGGTTAGTAAGAGCGATCTCGGCCTCTATGTATTTGCATCCAAGCCCTCAAGTGGTGCAGCTATATTGAAATTTTAAGTTCCATTTCAGTACTTTATCACAGCCATAATCATTTGAATTATCCTTGGTAAATAAGTACAATTTGTAATGGCCTAGTGGACCTATTTAAATTAATAATATCTATCGAACTCAATATGCAATTATTGGTTTGTCCTTACATTTTTGTTATTACGATGTATATTGTGCTATAGTGTCATTTAATCCAATGCGCTTAAAAATTACTAAATCTTTAGAAATGTCGAAAAGCTACATCAACCAAAGTTGAGCAATCAGTTTAAACCTAAATTATTTTATAAAATTAAGTTTTCACTTTTTTGGATATAAATATATTTTTTTTTTCAAATTTTATATAAGATCAACAAATGATTGATAATTCAATAAACTTTATCTCGAAAAGAATAACTATTACTTTTTTCTTACACTTTAGCTTTAAATAATACTAAAATAAATTAAAAAAACTAATGATTAAACTCATGTTTAGAGCTCAAACTTGAATCGAGTTCGAGTTAGTCCGTGTTTAATAGCTCGATTGATTTTTAGCTAGATTTTGACTCAATTTGCCTGTCAATCACATAACTAGAGCTAAAACTAATTCGTTCGGGCTTGATTCACCTGCAGTTCTAAATGCAATATTTAACTAATAAAACTGGCTCTCATAACTCTCATGTAACTTACTTTATCGTATATTGGGTGTTTAATTATGTTGTTACAGCAGTATTTTTCTGGCTCTGACTGCCTACTGTTTCATAAAATTAAATGTATGTTATGAAACTTTTTCTTGTTTATGTATTATTATTTGCTAGAACTTGAGACTAATCACAGACAAAAGCTGCATTGCATTGACGAAAAAATATCTAGGTAACAATCGGGGAGGCCGTGAGGGACTAAAAGTCTAAAACCATTCCTTTCAGTACCAATTGTGAAACTCCTATTGGATACTAGCTGGACTTAGAGCCTTTTACGATTCATTAAAAACATAGAACCGTATTTCTTTCAATTTGAAATAGTTGGCATTAATCATATCTACAGCAGAAAACAAATGTTATTTTCAGGTTTTGTGTAGATATTAATTAATTATTTGACTTGTACAACGGGTCACGTCAGCGTACATATATATAGGCATGCATGACCATATGAACATGAGCGCCTCACTGGATCCGAATTCTAATTATAGACACCCTATACACATCTAAACATGTTAAAGAAGATGGTTTGAATTTAAATATGTCAATAGTTCACATTTTTAACAATTTTGTATATTAAAATCTATGCCGAGTTGCCGACTGCCATGGAGATGGATATGTGTTGACGTCAACCGTTGGGCACTTACAATCACAAGCCCATAAAATCATATCACAATCGGGCTATGTGAATATTGTTGGGCACTAATAGCAATAATTATTATTTGAGTGAGGTTAGAGTACTATGCATATTGTAGATCGATCTTACTATGAACTGAAAGTCTAAACATTCAATTCGAACCGTTTAACATAATCTTTATAAGAAAATGTACGTGAAGATTAAATTTTTATATATTTTTCTAAACATTTAAATATATAGAAAATTACTTGATATAAATATTCTAGACCATTCAAAAGTGGTGTTTTTCTACCTATCTAAAAAAATAGGAAACCAAATTCTAAAAAATATAAATTTTTGTCTCCAAATTAATTATCATATGAAAACCATATCGAACGGTTCATATTGAATGTTTGAACTTTGAAAACGAAGGTACCAATCCATAGTGCACACCAATCTGCGCCAACATAGTATCATAACCTCCCTCTTATTATTTAATAATAATAATAATAATAATAATAATAATAATAATAATAATAATAATAATAATAATAATCAACATCTTATTATTATCTTATAGCAATAATTCTGATATTTATCATCAATATTATAATTGAAATAATACTAATAATAGTTATTATTTTTCATTTTTATCATTCTTTGTATTACTAATATCATCATTTATTTCTATCATTATTATTATGATTATCAGTATTTATAAACGGTGTCTTGTCGTCATCATCATCATCATTAATTATTATCATTATTGTAAAATTTATCAATCTATTTATTCCAAACAAACACTTTACCAAATAACATTTTCACTCTCCAAATAATATACAAAATTTACTATATTGATTCGCCAGACGAGCAGATAATAAATAACTTCACAGGATAAGAGTTTCCAATTAGACATCTAACGAACTACAGTTTCAGAGACAGCAGGTCGAAAATAATGTGCGGCATAGGGAAGCGAATTTTGGCGATGCAAAACTAGAGTTTTGACAGTCGTCCCCCAACCTCTCCTTTCTCTCCATTCAACCTTCCTTTTTCTATTTCTTGTAGACGTCTTTATCTCCGATATAACATCTATTCTTTCTCTCGGTTCTATCTTCTCGAGTGGAAAGGATAATGAGAAAGAGGGGAGGAACCGGGGCCGAGCAGAGCCGATTGGAGTTGAGTGTGCGGTATTGTCGAAACTCGTAGCATAGATTCTCCATCTCGATTGGAGTGCAACGGTGAGTAGACCTGATCGTCGTCGGAGCACGACGGAGGTCGAAGAAGTGGATCCGGTCGTAGAGCGAGATGACATTAGGGTGATCAACATCTCGATTGAAGCCCAACGGTGAGTAGATCCGGTCGTTGTCGAAGCGCGGCGGCGGTCGAAGAAGCGGATCCGGTCGTGAAACGAGATGAGGATTAAAGTATTAGAGTAATTAAAATAGATTAAAATATTAGAGTAGTTTAAAGGTTTTTATGAGAATAAAAGAGTAAATTAAGGATTACGGTCATTTGACCGATTGTAAATACTTTTTTTACCAATGAAATTGTTAGCAAACATTTAAAGCCACTAATTAAAAAAAAAAATTAGACATCTAACGCTCTCTCAAAATCACTCATAGAAATAGAGAGAGTGTGTGTGATGCTACAATACTTTGGGAAGTAAAGAAGGTGTTTTACTTTCTGCTCATATGTCTATTTTGAAAGTTTATATAGTTAATTCGAACTTCTCAACATGATCTTCATATTGAAATGTACTTGGAGACCAAATTTTATATTTTTTGGAAAAAAATTTATTATTTTTTTATAATTTTGGAAAATCAATGTTTTTCTGAATTTTTATTATTTTTTATATAATGAAAAGTCATGATTTTCAAAACTAAACAAATAGTAAAAATTCAAAAAAAATGTCAAATTTGATCTCCAAGCACATTTTAATATGAAGATCATGTAGAAGGTTCGAATCGACTATTTGAACTTTAAAAATGAAGTTATAAGTGGAAAGTAAAACACCCTCTTTACTTCCCAAAACATGATAGCCCATCTCATATATATATATATATATATATATATATATATATAGGAGTGAGGCTATGGTGCTATGCATAGCACCAACGCCTAGTGTACTACGGCTCAATATGGTACTTTTTAAGATCCTAACGGTCGATCCGAACCGTTCAATGTGATATCCATATGAATATGTACTTGCAAACTAAATTTTATATTTTTTTGAATTTTTTTAGATAGGTAGAAAAATCAGTGTTTTCTGAAAATTCTGGACCATCAAAATTCTACCTATCTAAAAAAATAGTAAAAAAATTCAAAAAAATATAAAATTTAGTTTGCAAGTACATATTCATATGGTTATCACATTGAATGGTTCGGATCGACCGTTAGAATTTTAAATAGTACCATATTGAGCCGTAGTACACTAGCCATCTGTGCTATGCATAGCACCATAGCCTCACTCTATATATAGAGTAGAACTAGGGTGCTCTCGAGTTCACCAAGCCCTTGGTGAACTCAAGTCCAAAACTCATCGGATCGGCTTCAAACGACGAATCCGACCGTTGAAACCCGTCTACCTTACGAGTGATGCGTCTACATACAAAAATTTTAAATTTTGAAATTAATTTTGCATAGAGTCAAGTGGTCAAAATTAGAAGGTTAATAAATTAATTTTAACGCATTCATTTTTTGACCTTTTTTGACCACTTGACTCTATGCAAAATTAATTTCAAAATTTAAATTTTTTGCATGTAGACGCATCACTCGTAAGGTAGACGGGTTTCAACGGTCGGATTCGTCGTTTGAAGCCGATCCGATGAGTTTTGGACTTGAGTTCACCAAGGGCTTGGTGAACTCGAGAGCACCCTAGTTCTACTCTATATATATATATATATATATATAGAGTAAGGTTACCGTGCTTTGCAAAGTAAACGGCCCTGTTTACTTCGGGCTACTTTTTTCATTTTGAAAATCCAAACAACCGATTCGAACCGTTCAACATGTTCTAAATATTGAAATGTGCTTGGAGACCAAATTTTACATTTTTTTGAATTTTTTTACTATTTATTAAGCCACTTTGAAAGTCGCTGATCCGACGGTGAACAGTAAAAAACAGTAAAATTTTCTGGACCACCGGATCAGAAACTTTCAAAGTGGCTTAATAAATAGTAAAAAAATTCCAAAAAATGTAAAATTTGGTCTCCAAGCACATTTCAATATTTAGAACATGTTGAACGGTTCGGATCGGTTGTTTGGATCTTCAAAATGGAAAAAGTGGCCTGAAGTAAACGGGGCCGTTTGCTTTGCAAAGCACCGTAGCCTTACTCTATATATATATATATATATATATATATATATATATGTAGAATCTGCTAATATGCTACGCGTATATAAGGGCCTCACCGTGCTACGGCTCACTTTTTGAGTTTTCAAAATTCTAACGGTCGATCCGAACCGTTCAACATGATCTCCATATGAATATGTACTAGCAAACCAAATTTTACATTTTTTACATTTTTTTTACTATTTATTAAGCCACTTTGAAAATCGCTGATCCAATGGTCCAGCAGATTTTACTGTTTTGTACAAATTAGTGTTTTTCCAAAGTGGCTTAATAAATAGTAAAAAAATTTTAAAAAATGTAAAATTTGGTTTGCAAGTACATATTCATATGGAGATCATGTTGAACGGTTCGGATCGACCGTTAGGATTTTGAAAACTCAAAAAGTGAGCCGTAGCACAGAGGGCTCTATGCTACGCGTAGCACCGTAGCACTGTCCTATATATGTATGTATATATATAGTGAGTGGCTAATATCAAAACGTTTATTCCTAGGTCATGGAACAAATGCTTCAATTTTTACATTTTCAAAGTCCAAACAGTCGATCCAAACCGTTCAACATTCAATCTATATTGTAATGTGTTTGGAGACCAAATTTTACATTTTTTGGAATTTTTTTACTATATACTAAGTCAGTTTTAAAATTGTTGTTTTCAATGATCCAGAAATTTTTCATTGTTTATTAAAATCAGCAATTTTAAAACTGACTTAATAAATAGTAAAAAAATTGTAAAAAATGTAAAATTTAGTCTACAAGCACGTTTTAATATAATATCACATCTAACGGTTTGGATCGACCATTTGGACTTTGAAAATCAGAAAACTAATTGGTTACACAACGGCTCCGGAACAAACGTTTTGATATTAGCCAACCTCTCTCTCTCTCTATATATATATATATATATATATATATATATATGCTATCATTCTTTGGGAAGTAAAAAGAGTGTTTTACTTCCTGCTCATATCTCTATTTTCAAATTCAAACAGTCGATCTGAACTTCTCAACACGATCTTCATATTGATATGTGCTTGGAGACCAAATTTTACATTTTTTTGAAATTTTTACTGTTTTTTAGAATTTTTGAAAATCACAGCTTTTCATTAAATAAAAATAATAAAAAATAAATAAAACACTGATTTTCAAATATTCTAAAGATAGTAAAAATTTCCAAAAAATATAAAATTTGGTCTCCAAGCACATATCGATATGAAGATCGTGTTGAGAAGTTCAAATCAACTGTTTGAACTTTAAAAATGGAGATATGAGCGAGAAATAAAAAACTCTCTTTACTTCCCAAAACATCGTAGCATCACTATATATATATATATATAGAGTAGGCTACGGTGCTTTCCAAAGTAAACCCACCCCTTTACTTCGGGCCACTTTTTGGATTTTGAAAATCCAAACAACCGATCCGAACCGTTCAACATGTTCTAAATATTGAAATGTGCTTGGAACCAAATTTTATATTTTTTGGAATTTTTTTACTATTTATTAAGCCACTTTGAAAATCGCTGATCCAACGGTGAACAGTGAAAAACAGTAAAATTTTCTGGACCACCGGATCAGAAACTTTTAAAGTGGCTTAATAAATAGTAAAAAAATTTCAAAAAATGTAAAATTTGGTCTCCAAGCACATTTCAATATTTAGAACATGTTGAACGGTTCGGATCGGTTGTTTGGATTTTCAAAATCCAAAAAGTGGCCTGAAGTAAAGGAGTGGGTTTACTTTGCAAAGCACCGTAGCCTTACTCTATATATATATATATATATATATATATATATATAGAGAGAGAGAGAGAGAGAGACCGGCTAATGTCATAACGTTATAACTTTGGCCGAAGTTATAACGAGTCGTTTTTGCAATTTCAAAATCCAAACAACCGATTCGAACCGTTCAACTTTTTCTAAATATTGAAATGTGCTTGGAGACTAAATTTTACATTTTTTGGAATTTTTTTACTATTTATTAAGCCACTTTGAAAATCACTGATCCGGTGGTCCAGAAAATTTTACTGTTTTTTACTGTTCACAGTGGATCAGCAATTTTCAAAGTGGCTTAATAAATAGTAAAAAAATTCCTAAAAATGTAAAATTTAGTCTCCAAGCACATTTCAATATTTAGAAAAAGTTGAACGGTTCGGATCGGTTGTTTGGATTTTGAAATTGCAAAAACGACTCGTTATAACTTCGGCCGAAGTTATAACGTTATGACATTAGCCGGTCTCTCTCTCTCTCTCTCTCTCTATATATATATATATATATATATATATATATATATATATAAATAAATATAATATATATATAGAGGAGGGTTCCAATGCACCCAAATTTCTATGCTCCCAATGCACTCAACTTTTTATCTCCTTTATCTCTATTTTCAAAGTCCGAACAGTCGATCTGAACCGCTCAACATGATATTCATAATAAATTATGTTTGGACCAAATTTTATATTTTTTAGAATTTTTTTTACTATTTTTTAAGATATGTACAAAATCATTATTTTAAGGAGATTCTGGACCATCCGATAAAGTGATTCTGGACCTATTGCACTCCCAGTACAGCTCTATTTGAGCTATACATTTTTCCGAATTTTTTATTTGTAGCATTTAGATTAATTTAAATAAAAAAGTAGCCTTCATTTTTTCAATTTTCGGAACTTACCGAAAACACAAATTAGGTCTGTGTGTCAAAAAATAAGTAGCCTAAGAGACACTCAGACTACTAATTTTTTTTACTTATTTTTTAATTTAAAAGTTTACATATTATTCCGAGTGATATACATACTAGATTTGTGTGCCTCCTCTGGATGACTTTCTGCTAAGTTTCAAATTTTGAAGAATGAAAACTATGTTTTTTTCCCTTTTTAAATATCTTGATAGAAGCTGCAAAGTTGTGAAAAGAAATCAAACTCTCGACTTTTAAATAATCAACAATGATAAGAGTTTTCTCCTAACCAACTTTGCTACCTCCCGTTCTTACTTTTTATTTTTCAAATTACTACAAATAAAAAATTCGGTAAATTATTCCGTGCACCACGTCCACCTAACATATTTCCATAATGAACTAAACAAAGAGTCAGCCAATATATATCCTGGTCTCTCGTGCCCTGAAGGCTTCAATCTCATCATATAAACCCAGGTACTCACATGCCAGCATTCCCTGAATGTTAACCACATAATTAAGTAATTAGAAGCAATACAACATGTGCTCAAAGGCCTTCTATAGATCAATCCTTTTCTTCTACAGACTCCTCCTAAGGAGGGTAAGGTTTTCTCATGGAACAAACTTAAAATTACAGAAGTGCCCTTCACTCAACCGCCTTGGTACGACCGGTGCTACACACGATTTAGTATTTGACCTCGAAGGCGGCCTCCTACGATCAACCAACACATTTCCTTACTTCATGCTTGTTGCTTTAGAGGCAGGCTCCTTTCTAAGAGGCTTATTTCTTTTACTACTATACCCCTTGATATGTTGCCTTAACCATGATGCCGGTTTACGTCTCATGACCATGGTTGCATTTTGTGGGTTGAGAGTAAAAGGATTTAGGCTTGGAAGGGCAGTTTTGCCAAAACACTTTTTAGAGGATGTTGGGTTGGAGGCATTTGAGGTTTTGGGTAAGTTCAAAACGAGGATATGCTTTAGTGGCATGCCTAGGGTTATGGTGGAAGAGTTTTTGAAGGAGTATTTGGGTGTGGAGGTGGTGATTGGGAGGGAAATTAGAATATTTGGAGGCTATTTTACAGGGTTGATGGAAGAGGTGAAAAGGGAAGTGGAGTTGCATGCAAAACAAAGTCAAAAGAATGGGGTCGTTGGGTTTGGTGGGCTTCAAGCGCACTCTTCTCATGACATCTTCTCAATTTGCAAGGTCAGTTATTTTGTTATTACTTGTGTACTCATTTGCCTTTTCATAATATATATATATTTTTTTGCCCCTGTTACGATTTTTCCTATCAATAGGACAATAGCATAACAACTTGAGTTTGGAAGTAGCATACCGACCATAGGCTTTAAACTAAATTTTGTAATTAGGAAGAAGAGGAATGATTTATGAGTTATTATTTCAAGTTCTTCATCTCTTATCTGTATTTTAAATATCTTTATATTTAATGTGCAAGTTGTTTACATATGAAATTACAAGTATTTATATATGTTGTATAAAGCGTTAATTATCTTCTTGTTGAATAGTATGTCGAAAATATATAATTTTTATAATGGAGTTGGCTACGGTGCTATGCATAGTATATAAGGCCTCTAAGCTACGGCTCAATATTTGAGTTTTCAAAATCCTAACAGTCGATTCGAACCGTTCTACATGATCTCTATATGAATATGTACGTGCAAACCAAATTTTACATTTTTTAGAATTTTTTTACTATTTTTTTAGATAGGTAGAAAAACACTTGATATGAATGGTACAAAATTGTCAGGTCAAGTGATTTTCTACCTATCTAAAAAATAGTAATTTGTTTTAAAAAATATAAAATTTGGTTTATAAGTATATATTCATATGGAGATCATGTTGAACGGTTCGGATCGACCGTTAGGATTTTGAAAACTCAAATATTGAGCCGTAGCACGGAGGCCCTCTATGCTATGCATAGCATATTAACAATATCCTTTTTATAATTTTTAATTTTCAATAAGTCTAAATAAAATAATTTTTATCACTGAATATAAATATTCTTTGAGAATATAGATTAAAGTTGTAGATAATAAGTGCAACTATTACTTCTTTTTTAGACGGAAATTTGACCGAAAGCTATAATTACAAATCAAACCTAGATAATTAATATGATATGGTGACAGATGCCGAAATGTGAAAATTATCATCCTATTAATTGATTAAGGGAAAAAATGTATTCAAATTTGTATTTGATGGGTCCGTTTCAGTACGATTCGGTTCGCTTCAAGATGCGTCCGCATCCGCTTTAATATTCGTACATATCAAGCACGCACGCATGCATCTTGAGCAGGTCAGATGAAAGCGGAACCCACCTGTTAATGTTAATGGGATTGCATTAACTAAACCTAACCCCTAACCAACATTAATTATAAGAATGTTGCTCCTCGATGTCCATCGCCCACGTATTTGATTGATGCATATCATATATTTTCGAAAATTAAAAGAAAACCCATTGATTTTCTAATCTATATTTCATAAAAATGTTAAATTTTAAAATATTTTTATACATATCACATCATCAATACCTTCAATTATTCTATTGTATTTTCTTTCCTTATTTATTATAATTTGAGGATTTCGTATTTTCTCATGATATCTCTTCTTATTTACGAGAGAACGCATATTTGTATGCTTTTGTAAACATTTCTATGCGGTATTATTTTTATTATATAAATTTTTAGAGTTTAAAAAAATATTTGTTTACGTCAAAATTTTAGTTCTGCAAAATTATTTATCAAAAATATCATTGTAAAAATGAGGGAATCCTAAATTAGATAGAAGCAAACCGATCATATATTTCCATCTTTCAGAAATGCAGAAACTTTTTTTTTGTTTCTTTCTCTCTAATAAATGCGAATTGTGACTTGCAATAGGAATTCTATAATATCTGTACTAGTCAAAATAAATGCATAGAACAAAAATTCTAAGTGCTTAGGAGTTGAAACTCTTTTAATTATTACCCGATCCGTGTCGTACGTATTCAATAAGACAGTGAGAGTAAGAATTTTTTTTCATTAACGTAATATGTAAGGGTGTGGATAAGAAAAAAAAATATTAGCTAATCGGGCCAGTACGAATATGGATAAGAGCTATTTACGATAAATAATTTATTTAATATTTTATATTGCTTTTTATTGGTGAAATTGCTTTGTGTAACATTTCGTATAATAATGTTTGAACAAAAATTAGTGATGTACTTGTTACAAATGATATGATGTAAAATGTGTATATATATATGCCTTTGTTATAAGAAGAATGTTAAATATATTTTTGTTGGCATGTCTTGTGTTTTAGTTATATAATTGAAAAAGAGATATTTGTGTTTTCAATTTTGTTGCTTTGATAAAAAATATATTAGTTGGAATTGATTTTACATTATATTTTAGTTTTTTATTAAATGTGATTGTGTATGTGTGAAATTAATTAGTTTTGATGATTTATTTGTATAAAATAATAAAATTAATTATTATATTGACATTATTCGTTATTCATTCTACTATTTTGTTGTTCGATAAGATAATTTTAATAAATAATAGTAGAATAGAGTAAAATTAATTTTTAATGGGTGAGGAGCAATTTTCATTATGAATATGAAATACTTTCACCCGTACCGTGTCGTAACCATTGACACCCATGAGAATTCGATTTGATTATATACATGAAGTTGAAATCATTCATTGCCTTAAACGATTATACATGCTTGGAAAATGACTAGTCTCTTGTTCCGTGGCTCCTTTTCTTCTTCCTTTTGGGCAAAAAAAAAATACTGTTTATCATAAACTATTTTTTTTTTCTCTTTTAGGAGGTGTGTATATGGCTAG
>JAJGRW010002561.1:0-21502 GCA_025461045.1 Carex parvula | reverse complement strand
ACTTTCGAATTAATTGTATAGAGTCAGTGGTAAAAAACATTTAAAAATAAATATATTAAAATTATTGTATAGAGTGTGTTAATTTTCGATGTCATTCTCCATGTATATACCTATCTCTTTTAGACACTTGATTTTTTCCTCTTTTGAGTAAATGTTGAATTTCGAACCACCCAGCTATTTAATATTTACAAAATAAATTATTTTTTCAAGTTTCAAATTAACATACGGCCTTCTACCTAAAGAGTTAACATTGACTCACATAGAGCACATGCTACCTCGCATTTGATCCTTATTATTTAGACATATCATTTAATCTTCCGTATATCAAATCTTTCATTATATTTCTTGAACTTGATTAAATCCTCATGTATAGATTCAAAAATTTTCTATCCATTAATTAAAGCTTCCTTTTCTCCTTTATTCATGCCACCAAAATTATTTTCTAAGTAGGGAATAAAATCAATGTTTCGTCCTCCGCAACAGTTCTTATAGAGTACGTTTGAATGGAGCTAGAATAGTTAGAATAGTAAAATTTGAGAATAGTAAATGACATAGAGAAAAAATAGTGATTTTCATATTAGTGTGAAAATGATGCTACGGATTAGTAAAATGTTGTTTGGATGTGATTAGTGAATAGCTGTAACCAATAAATAATGTTTAACAATGTGCTAATTAAGAGGGAAGATAGGCAAGTGATATCTCAAACGAATTGTCACGACATGGAGAAAGCGGAAGTGGTGTCAAATTTGTTATTTCGGGACTGTGTTGGCGAAAATCCGAGAATATTTTTTTCCTCTTCACACTTCAATAATAGCTATTCCAACACTTACAAGAATAGCAACTATTCTAGCTATTCCAAATAGCAAAAATTTTTTGGATACACATTGTATTCCGAATAGCTACTATTCTAATAGCCTCTATTATTGTGTCATCCAAACATAGATATAAAATAATACAACATTTCTAGAGTAGAGGTAGGGTTTTTAAGTTCATCAAACTTTTTTGTAATTCAATTCTAAAATCTATCGGATTAGTTTTAAATGACGAATTCGAACTGTTAAAACTATATACCTTACAAAGTGATGCGTCTATACGAAAATTTTAAACTTTCGAATTAATTGTATAGAGTCAAGTGGTAAAAAATGTTTAAAAAATGAATACATTAAAATTAATTTATAAACATTCTAACTTTAACCGCTTGATTTTATACTTAAATAATTCGAAGTTTAAAATTTTTGCATGCAGACGCATCACTCGTGAGGTAGATGGATTTGAACAGTTCGAATTCGTCGTTTGAAGCCAATCTGATAGGTTTTTAAGTTGAGTTCACAAAGGAGCCTGGTGAACATAGAAACACCCTGGTTCTACTCACATTACTATATGAAAAGGGCTAATTTAACTACATTCAGGGGTGTTCATCAGTTCGATTTGGTTAAATTGAAATAAAGTAGGCAAAAAATTATTCGGTTTTCAAAAGTACAACCAACCGATCGAAATAAACTTATCAACCGAACTAAACCGCACCGAACAAATCAAATAAATTTTGATTTGTTCAGTGGACAATCATAAAAATAATTTCTTTTTGTAAATTTTTTTTAAGATGGATTTAAATTTTTGTTTAGTTCGGTCTAACCGGTTTTAAACCGATTCAAATAATATACATTATGTCGTAATTTTTGAATTTTTTAAAATTTTGATTTGGACAGGAGATGGATTTAAAATTTTCAATTAGCTCAGTCTAATTAGTTTTAAAAGTTTATAAAACAAAACAAACAGAACAATTAAACCGGTTTAAAAGAAAATGAAGCGAACCAATCTATTTAACTGGTAAAACAGAACCATTTCAATTCGAACTCTCGGTTCGGGTTTAAAACCGAACCAGATGAACGACCTTATTTATATCACGATGCATCAAAGATACTTGAGTGTATATAAATAGTTAATGGTACTTCTCCTGTGAATTGTCTCGTGATGTTCGCCACTATTATAAATAGTTAATTTTTCATATCTGTACGTAATCTAAAATATTAATTTATCATAAGACAATAAATCAACAATAATTAATTTTACATCTCTATTCTATTCTTATATTAAGCAAGTAAATGCACTGATACGCTAACGACTGTGATTAAAATATAAATTGTTAAATTGAATATCAGTCTTCCGATCAAATAGTTTATCTTATTTTAATTATATACATCTTTTTGATGTTTCTATGTGTGTGGAATTCTAAATTTATTTAGATACGTATTCGTTAACAACTAGCCACAAGTTTATTTAGTTTGCCTTCTTTTAGTCCTGATTTATTTCTATTTTTTAAAGAAATTTTTTTGATTGATCATGACTTTATTTCTTTCCATTTTTCATATATATAAGAAATGTTATTTGTCATTTAGTAATCTTACTTAAGACAAGATTCTATTATCTATCTTAAGTACACAAATATATATAAATACTAGATAGAGGAGGTAACAATAAAAAGAGTCGTAATATGACAACAAGAGTGTTGTAATACTAATAATACAATTTTTTTGAAGATTTTTTTCTCTTATTTTCTTAAGCAACATAACAAAAAAAATATTATGTATTAGTTAAAAAACTCATAGGTATGTCATTAAATAACGAGTTTTACATTTGTATTGAAATATATTGATCTATTTTTATTGTTAAATAATTATTCTTTTTATTAGTCTATTTTTTTATAAAAATATGTTATTTTGTATGAAATTTTTTTTTTCATAATATGTCTCCGTGGCAACATAAGGGCACAATACTAATTTAATAAATGCTCGTTATTTATTATATCACCGTCTGCATTAAATTTAGTTTAAGATACATGCTCCGTACTTGTTGAGTGCATATCGGAATTACAGTAAATTAAATGAGGTAAAAAAACATGCACACATGATATTAATTATCAAATTAAGCTTCTATGCATCCTATGTCGATATGTTGTAATTATATTTAATATGCCAGCAGCTATGATATTGCAATTCACTTATATTAATTTTTTTTGTCCCAATTTGGATAACTATGATTTATATTTTTTATAAAAATGTTTATTTTTTTAGATAAAGATAAGAGTCAAGTCCAACTTTACAAACTTATTAAGGATAGGGGTGTTCATCGGTACGGTTTGGTCCAAATCAAATTAAATAGGTAAACTAAAATTTATTCATTTTCAAAAATCAAACTGAATCGAACCGAAATAAAATAAGAACCGAACATATCAAAGTAAATTTTGATTCGTTCAGTTGAAGTGAAATATGATATTAATCATAAAAATAAATATTTTTTGTTACTTTTTAAATTTTTTTAAAAGATGAATTTAAAATTCTTTTTGGTTATGTTTAAACGGTTTTAAACCGAAACAAACAATAATTATTATGACATAATTTTTGAAACTTTTAAATATTTGGTTCGGACTGCGGATAGGTTTAAAAAATTTAGTCGGTTCGGTCTAACCGGTTTTAAATTACAAAAACCGAACCGACCTATTAAATCAGTTTTAAAATTGAACCGAACGATCCAGTTAACTTGAAAAACCAAACCGTTTAAACCGAACTCTCTCGGTTTGGTTTAAAACTGATTAAACCAGACCCAATTAATACTTCTAATTAAGGATCTTCAACTTAATTTCGAACATGTGAATTTTCGTACAAAACATACTGTCTTAGTCGTGTTTGGTTGTGGAGTACGAGATGGAATTTACTCTCGACTTAAACTGTCAAACGAGAAATAAATCGTGAAAAATAAATGAATTAAATTAATTTTTAGACTTAGCTTATCTACATATCGGACCCACCGTCAGAGACAGAATTAATTCATTATAATTTTCCTCTCCTCATTTATGATAAATTTAAGTAACAGCTATACAATAATAACTTAATAAAGCCACTTAATTTGAATTTGAAGTAAGAAATTTAATACTCCCAAGAAAACAATTAATCAAAGAGGACCATTTTTCGCACTAAATTAAGTGATTCAGTTTTCGGAACTATTACAATTAATTAGTGTTGGTTTAGCATGTGTTACCGTGTTAGTCGATGACAAGGTGCTTTAATAAATAATATGATTGCATGTCATTGTCACTCATTAATTACTAATTAAAAGTATTGTCAAGTAGGATCAGGAGTTTAAGGTTGACTCAATTAGAAGAAAAATAAAACAAAACGAAGTCTTTTATTAATTTCAGTTTTGTTTATGCCTTTTAGCCTTTGCATTGGATTGGATTGAGATAATTAATGACATGGCAATACAAAATATTAAGTGGCAGACCGCTCGTGCAAGGGCACTATGAGAGAGGATCACTGTTTATCTTCTTCACATGCCTTTTTCTCTCTGCCTTGTATTCTGTCCCCCTTAATATTCTTTGGTTAATTTCTGTCTAGCAAATGCATGTCTAGATCTCTTTAATAGAAAAGGAAGAAAGAAAAAGGTTTATTAGTTGTTGTTGACGGGAGAGTTACTATCTCTAAATAAATAAATTGTACCAGTGAGGTGTACACATTTTTTACTCAAATCAACTGTTATTTGACTTACGCGAATACTGTAAAACTCTATACTCGACACTGTATACTTAAATAACAAATTATATATAATACGTAATTCAAAATTCTAACAACCAGCGACTCTTGCAAGTGATCCCAAGTTTGTTGCTAACCGTTTGCAACTTGCACAACTTTCCAAACTACCTGTACTTCCTGCGGGACCACTTGTTGTACTTTCAGGGTAACAACTTCTAGGAAATTTCAAAACCGGACTATTTCTCAAACTTGGAGTTATTTTTAAATAATATTTTTTTCGAAATTAATATTTTTAATATTTTTTATTTAAAAAAAAAAATATCATTGTTTTTCTTCAATTATTAATATTTATATATGCATCTATATCATGTAATAATACTATACATAATGTAAAACAAATCTATGTATACTATAACCAGAAGATGAATATTAAAAAGTGAAATAAAACATGAATACTGTAAAACTGACATATGCATCTATAAAACTAACATATACAATCTATAAAACTTCAATACTGTAAAACTCGCAGATGTAAACTATAAAACTAACAGATGCAAACTATAAGACTTCAATACTGTAAAACTCGCAGATGTAAACTATAAAACTAACATATACAAACTATAATGTTTCAATGTAAAACTATAACTAAACTAAGCATCTACATTAGATTGTAATCCAATTAATTGAGAGGGACTTCTGGATCATTAGAGCGTTCCAAAATGACTGAATTGAAAGTCATCGATACTACCATGATCTTATATCTAAATTTTTTAATTTTCTTCATACATATGAGAGAAATGATTCCAGTAAACTATTGTCATTTCAAGACAGTTTCTCTCAAAACCAAAAGAAAATCAAAATCAACCTATTTCCTGACTTCAATTAAGATGGAAAGGGTTTCTCTCAAAAACGAAACCAATTAAAATCAACATGTTTCCTGGATTCAATTGGAGAACCATTCTATTAAAGATGTGTACATACGTAAAAAAAACCAAAAAGTACATGTAAAGCTTGCAAAATCGGGCCTGTACGTTTGGATGCACTCTAAAATAGCTACTATTTGAGAATAGTAAATAAGAATAGCACTAACCTTGATGGTAAGAGAATAGTGCTAACTCAAAGCTATTCGGAATAGTAAAAAAGTTGTTTGGAATGCAAATTTGGAATAGAGTTTGGAGGGAAGAGGGGTCCAATCGCTATTCCGTTGGGATAGCGGAACAGCGCTGTTCTACTTGTTCCGAATAGCAAGTGAGATTGTTTGATTGCCCTTGATTTAGAATAGCACTTACCCTCTTAATCAGCCCTAATCAATAAATAAACCCTCATTTGTTACAGCGTATATAGGAAATTGAAACCCAGACATGCAAGTTTCAATCACAGAACTTCAACAATTAACTAAGTACAAAATGACTTGTGAACAAATTACAATCAATTGATCAGATTAATCTGATCCAGTTCTAGTCGAGCTGTAACCCAAACTCAGATTAATCTGCTCAGGTCGATTAATTGGTCGATTTGTCGATGGCGGTGATTAAACTGTTACAGATTTTCGTAATTAGTCGGCTGATTATTTCTAATCATGATCGATTATTCTCATTTATTCTTTATTAATCACTTGATGGTACCCTATCCGTCCGACGATCATATACCGTTATTTACAACACTGTCGACTATCTACTATAATAACGCATCAAAATCAAAGATTAAGATCACCAATGAATAAATAATGTTATAAGGTTAGATGATTGCTGAGATGTTATAGCTATAAAAGTTTCACTATTGTGGGCCTCGTCGTTTATTGGCTATATATGATTGTCAAAATAATTCATCACCGAGAAACTTTTTTTTTATTACAGAAATAGAGTACTAAACAAAGTACTGCACCAGCAATTTGTTTTTTTATTGTGTATTATTGTTGTGCTTGCGTTTGGTCATATTTTTTTTGTCAGGCGCGGATAATATACTGTCATCCTATTTTTATGAGAGTTGAACAATATTCTAGAATGAACAAACTGAACTATTAGCACTTTTGAAAATGATAAATTATATAATAACCCTCTCTTAAAGTTTTCCTACTGCATAGACCGTATCATGCACAGCTTTTTTTTATTAATACCAAAAAAAAATATATATATATCAAAATCTGCTCTCAATTCCAAATTTTTATTAAAAATACCATAACCACTCCTTCACTGGACGGTCCACTATTCATACCACTGTGGGGCGATTTGGTATTTTTTATTTTTTTTATTTTAGAGACAATATGAATATCACCACGCTGAATTCTAATGCTAAAAATTTAGATTTTTTTTGAAATATTTGTTAGATTACTTCTTTTGATGTATAATTAGCATATTTATACTAAAATAAGCTAAATTACTTGCAATTATGTTAAATTACGTTGAATTACACTAAATTATGTTAAAATTACGCTAAATTGCAATAACTTCGCTAATTATGCTGAAATACGGTAAATTACGCTAAACTACGCAAAATTACGCTAAAGTAGACCGATTTTGTGCCATCTTTCATGAATCATAAAAAATAGTAAAAAAATTCCGAAAATAGTAAAAATTGGTATTCTACAAGTTCATTATGTAACTAATTTACTAAGCTACTTAGATTGAATAATAGAAATGAAAATCTTAATCGGAAACTTCAACTCAAGTTTTGAGGCACTTTCCTATTCATATATAATTTAGCGTAATTTACTGTATTTTAGCGAATTTAATGTAATTTAGCTTCATTTAACGTAATTTAGTGTTTTCAGCGTAATTTAACATAATTTCAAGTTATTTAGCATATTTTAGTATAAATATGCTAATTATACATCAAAAGAAGTAGTCTAACAAAAAACCCAGCTAACGTGGGTATATTTATTAAAAAAAATGTCGGAAACTAGAGTTTAGAAATTAGGTTTAGGGGTTAGGTTTCTTTTAAATATCATTAATTTTATAAATATGTTATGTGAAAAATGTAAATCATTTAATGTACGGTAATTTTTAGAGTTTAGGGTTTTATAAATTGTTCAAAATAAGAGTTTAGGGTTTAGAGTTTAGCGTAATTTACCGTATTTCAGCATAATTAGCGAAGTTATTGTAATTTAGCGTAATTTAACATAATTTAGTGTAATTGCACGTAATTTAACATAATTTCAAGTAATTTAGCGTATTTTAGTATAAATATGCTAATTATACATCAAAATAAGTAATCTAACAAATATTTAAAAAAAAATCTGAATTTTTAGCATTAGAATTCAACATCTTGATAGTCATATTGTCTATAAAAAAAAAATCTGAATTTTTAGCATTAGAATCTAACAGTGGGACGGTTTGGTATGAACAGTACTTAAAAAAATTATATCAAACCGCCCCATAGTGGGGCGGTTTGGTATGAACAGTGGACCGCCCAGTGAAGGGGCGGTTAGGGTAATTTTAATAAAAATTTGAGATTGAGGGCAGATTTGATATTTTGTTTTTTTTTGAGATATTAATAAAAAAAACGGATAATATACTGTCATTCTATTTTTCTGAGAGTTGAACAATATTCTAGAATGAACAAGCTGAACAATTAGCACTTTTGAAAATGATAAATTATATATAACCCTCTCTTAAAGTTTTGCTACTGCAGAGACCGTATCATGCATGGTTCTTTACTTCTTTTGGTCCTTTTAGCTTTAAACCCTGTCATGATTTCTTTTTTAAACACCACCCACTTCAACTCCCATATAAAATTAATTACTCTTTTTATCCGGTAGTTTTATTGCATCCAATCCAATGACTTTATTATCATTAAAATATATGAGATGAATAAATTATAATACAGAGATGCACTAGTGACCCCATTATCTTTTATAGTCAGGCAACTTTTTAAGGAAAGGTTAATTATTACTAATGCAAATATTTCATTCAATAAATATAAACAAGAGCTAAAGCACTGAACGTGCTTAGATAGTAAATGCATATTTTGTAAAGCCAATCATTTGTTCAAGCGTTAATATGGTGACGGTGCTAATCGGCACCAATAATATTACATTCCAAATAACTATTTTTAATACTTTCAAATAACAAAATTAATTAATTAGATAAATTTTATATATTATGCAATGTGCATACACAAAAAATTGTATATTTTAATTTATTTTGGAATGCTTTATTTTGAAATGCATTAAGAGCTTATACAATCAACGGATCAAATTTTGATGATTTAATTAATTACCTTCCTTGATGGATATTAAAATAAAGCCAGCATTTCATAATTTTTTATATACACATAATTAATGTAATTTAAAATACATCTAATATTCTATATTTGTTAATTTAAAAAATTGACGCTGGCTGTTTAATATCATAATCAATAATCATGGACATTAATTTTTTTTATCATAAAAAACTCGCTCGTTTCAACTCATCATGACTATTTAAGTTTAGCACGCATTCACAACTTCCGTCATCGTTCTGCTGGTGCGAGCAAGAGTTGTAAGTGTAAACACTCGTATCAATGTGAATTTAGGACTCAATAAATGTAAACACAGTAAGTATGAAACGGGCTCCAGCAATGTGAACATGAGTGTTGTTTCCATGCTCATGCTGGCTTTAAATCTAGGTGTCACGTACTCCCCAACGTGGTCGGCCAATCCGAATAGTGTAGCCTGGCTTCATCTCCAAGTGCGGTGACAATTCATACAGTTTTATGTCTTTTACTACAGATATCATATCTATTTAGACGAAAAAAAATTATGTGATCCACTTTTCAGTTAATATGGGTAGGACAAATGACTTTTAGTTAACTCATATGTTACTAATGTGTACTTTTTATCTTTTCTTTATTCATATGTTGATAATGTGTATTTTTATCTTTTATCAGTTCGACTCTACGGATAATTTTGCAAAAAAGAAAATTCTAATTGAATATCATAAATAGAGTAGAACTAGGGTGCTCCTAAGCTCACCAAGTCCTTTCGTGAGCGCGACTCTAAAACCTATCAAATTGACTTCAAACGACATTTTCAAACCGTTAGATGTTCAATCTATATTAAAATGTGCTTGGAGACCAAATTTTACATTTTTTGAAATTTTTTTACTATTTATTAAGATGGTTTGAAAATCGCTGTTTTATTAAATTCTGCACCATAAAACAGCGATTTTCAAAACCATCTTAATAAATAGTAAAAAAATTTCAAAAAATGTAAAATTTGGTCTCCAAGCACATTTTAATATAGATTGAACATTTAACGGTTTGAAAATATCGTTTGAAGTCAATTTGATAGGTTTTAGAGTCGCGCTCACGAAAGGACTTGGTGAGCTTAGGAGCACCCTAGTTCTACTCTATTTATGATATTCAATTAGAATTTTCTTTTTTGCAAAATTATCCGTAGAGTCGAACTGATAAAAGATAAAAATACACATTATCAACATATGAATAAAGAAAGATAAAAAGTACACATTAGTAACATATGAGTTAACTAAAAGTCATTTGTCCTACCCATATTAACTGAAAAGTGGATCACATAATTTTCTTTTCGTCTAATATAGATATACTGAATCAGTAGTAAATTAAAGACACAAAACTGTATGAATTGTCACCGCACTTGGAGATGAAGCCAGACTACACTATTCGGATTGGCCGACCACGTTTGGGGAGTACGTGACACCTAGATTTAAAGCCAGCATGAGCATGGAAACAACACTCATGTTCACATTGCTGGAGCCCGTTTCATACTTACTGTAGTGTTTACATTTATTGAGTCCTAAATTCACATTGATACGAGTGTTTACACTTACAACTCTTGCTCGCACCAGCAGAACGATGACGGAAGTTGTGAATGCGTGCTAAACTTAAATAGTCATGATGAGTTGAAACGAGCGAGTTTTTTATGAAAAAAAATTAATGTCCATGATTATTGATTATGATATTAAACAGCCAGCGTCAATTTTTTAAATTAACAAATATAGAATGTTAGATGTATTTTAAATTACATTAATTATGTGTATATAAAAAATTGAAATGCTGGCTTTATTTTAATATCCATCAAGGAAGGTAATTAATTAAATCATCAAAATTTGATCCGTTGATTGTATAAGCTCTTAATGCATTTCAAATAAAGCATTCCAAAATAAATTAAAATATACAATTGTTTTGTATGCACATTGCATAATATATAAAATTATCTAATTAATTAATTTTGTTATTTGAAAGTATTAAAATAGTTATTTGGAATGTAATTATTGGTGCCGATTAGCACCGTCACCATATTAACGCTTGAACAAATGATTGGCTTTACAAAATATGCATTTACTATCTAAGCACGTTCAGTGCTTTAGCTCTTGTTTATATTTATTGAATGAAATATTTGCATTAGTAATAATTAACCTTTCCTTAAAAAGTTGCCTGACTATAAAATAATGGGGTCACTAGTGCATCTCTGTATTATAATTTATTCATCGTATATATTTTTACTTGAAAATTGATAATAATGATAATAAGTCATTGGATTGGATGCAATAAAACTACCGGATAAAAAGAGTAATTAATTTTATATGGGAGTTGAAGTGGGTGGTGTTTAAAAAAGAAATCATGACAGGGTTTAAAGCTAAAAGGACCAAAGAAGTAAAGAACCATGCATGATACGGTCTATGCAGTAGCAAAACTTTAAGAGAGGGTTATATATAATTATCATTTTCAAAAGTGCTAATTGTTCAGCTTGTTCATTCTAGAATATTGTTCAACTCTCAGAAAAATAGAATGACAGTATATTATCCGTTTTTTTTATTAATATCTCAAAAAAAAAATATCAAATTTGCCCTCAATTCCAAATTTTTTAAAAATACCCTAACCGCCCTTCACTGGCGGTCCACTGTTCATACCAAACCGTCCCACTGTTAGATTCTAATGCTAAAAATTCAGATTTTTTTTTATAGACAATATGACTATCAAGATGTTGAATTCTAATGCTAAAAATTCAGATTTTTTTTTAAATATTTGTTAGATTACTTATTTTGATGTATAATTAGCATATTTATACTAAAATACGCTAAATTACTTGAAATTATGTTAAATTACGTGCAATTACACTAAATTATGTTAAATTACGCTAAATTAGAATAACTTCGCTAATTATGCTGAAATACGGTAAATTACGCTAAACTCTAAACCCTAAACTCTTATTTTGAACAATTTATAAAACCCTAAACTCTAAAAATTACCGTACATTAAATGATTTACATTTTTCACATAACATATTTATAAAAATTAATGATATTTAAAATAAACCTAACCCCTAAACCCTAATTTCTAAACTCTAGTCTCCGACATTTTTTTTAATAAATATACCCACGTTAGCTGGGTTTTTTTGTTAGACTACTTCTTTTGATGTATAATTAGCATATTTATACTAAAATATGCTAAATAACTTGAAATTATGTTAAATTACGCTGAATAACACTAAATTACGTTAAATGAAGCTAAATTACATTAAATTCGCTAAAATACAGTAAATTACGCTAAATTATATATGAATAGAGAAGTGCCTCAAAACTTGAGTTGAAGTTTCCGATTAAGATTTTCATTTCTATTATTCAATCTAAGTAGCTTAGTAAATTAGTTACATAATGAACTTGTAGAATACCAATTTTTACTATTTTCCGAATTTTTTTACTATTTTTTATGATTCATGAAAGATGGCACAAAATCGGTCTACTTTAGCGTAATTTTGCGTAGTTTAGTGTAATTTACCGTATTTCAGCATAATTAGCGAAGTTATTACAATTTAGCATAATTTTAACATAATTTAGTGTAATTCAACGTAATTTAACATAATTGCAAGTAATTTAGCTTATTTTAGTATAAATATGCTAATTATACATCAAAAGAAGTAATCTAACAAATATTTCAACAAACAATCTAAATTTTTAGCATTAGAATTCAGCGTGGTGATATTCATATTGTCTCTAAAATAAAAAAAAATAAAAATACCAAACCGCCCCACAGTGGTATGAATAGTGGACCGTCCAGTGAAGGAGTGGTTATGGGTATTTTTTAATAAAAATTTGGAATTGAGAGCAGATTTTGATATATATATATTTTTTTGGTATTAATAAAAAAAAGCTGTGCATGATACGGTCTATGCAGTAGGAAAACTTTTAAGAGAGGGTTATTATATAATTTATCATTTTCAAAAGTGCTAATTGTTCAGTTTGTTCATTCTAGAATATTGTTCAACTCTCATAAAAATAGGATGACAGTATATTATCCGCGCCTGACAAAAAAAATATGACCAAACGCAAGCACAACAATAATACACAATAAAAAAACAAATTGCTGGTGCAGTACTTGTTTAGTACTCTATTCTCTGTAATAAAAAAAAAGTTGCTCGGTGATGAATTATTTTGACAATCATATATAGCAATAATGACGAGGCCCACAATAGTGA
This sequence comes from Carex parvula, assembly GCA_025461045.1. NCBI lineage: Eukaryota > Viridiplantae > Streptophyta > Magnoliopsida > Poales > Cyperaceae > Carex > Carex parvula. The sequence goes on along the minus strand of JAJGRW010002561.1, from coordinate 8,545 downwards.
AACTTTATAGCTATAATATCTCAGCAATCGTCTAACCTTTATAACATTATATTTCATTGGTGATCTTAATCTTTGATTTTGATGCGTTATTATACGTAGATAGTCAACAGTGTTGTAAATAATGGTATGCGTTCGTCGGACAGATAGAGTACTATATATCACGTGATATAATCAAGAATAAATGAGAATAATTGACCATAATTAGAAATACTCAGGCCGACTAGTCACGAAAATCCGTAACAGTTTAATCACCGCCAATGACTATTCGACCAATTAATCGACCTGAGCAGATTAATCTGAGTTTGGGTTACAGCTCGACTAGAACTGGATCAAATTAATATGATCAATTGATTGTAATTTGTTCATAAGTCATTTTGTAGTTAGTTAATTGTTGAAGTTCTGTGATTGAAACTTGCATGTCTGGGTTTCAATTTCCTATATACGCTGTAACAAATGAGGGTTTATTTATTGATTAGGGCTGATTAAGAGGGTAAGTGCTATTCTAAATCAAGGGCAATCAAACAATCTCACTTGCTATTCGGAACAAGTAGAACAGCGCTGTTCCGCTATCCCAACGGAATAGCGATTGGACCCCTCTTCACCCCTCTTTTCTCCAAATTATATTCCAAATTTGCATTCCAAACAACTTTTTTACTATTCCGAATAGCTTTGAGTTAGCACTATTCTCTTACCATCAAGGTTAGTCCTATTTTTAATTACTATTCTCAAATAGTAGCTATTATAGAGTGCATCCAAACGTACAGCCCGGTTCTGCAAGCTTTGCATGTACTTTTTTTGTTTGTTTTTACATATGTACACAGCTCTTTAGCAGAATGGTTCTTCAATTGAAGCCTGGAAACATGTTGATTTTAATTTGGTTTCGTTTTTAAGAGAAACCCTTTCCATCTCAATTGAAGCCAGGAAATAGGTTGATTTTGATTTTTTTTTGGTTTTGAGAGAAACTGTCTTGAAATGACAATAGTTTACTGGAATCATTTCTCTCGTATGTACGAAGAAAATTAAAAAATTTAGATATAGGATCATGGTAGTATCGATGACTTTCAATTCAGTCATTTTGGAACGCTCTAATGATTCAGAAGTCCCTCTCAATTAATTGGATTACAATCTAATGTAGATGCTTAGTTTTACAGTTTACATTTGCGAGTTTTACAGTATTGAAACCTTACAGTTTATATATGTTAGTTTTATAGTTTACATCTGCGAGTTTTATAGTATTGAAGTTTTATAAATTGTATATGTTAGTTTTATAGATGTATATGTCAGTTTTACAGTATTCATATTTTATTTCACTTTTCAATATTCATCTTCTGGTTATAGTATACATAGATTTGTTTTACAGTATGTATAGTATTATTACATGATATGGATGCATATATAAATATTAATAATTGAAGAAAAAAAATGATGAAATTTTTTTTTAAAAAATAAAAAAATATTAATTTTGCATAATTTTAGGTATTATTTGAAAATAACTGCAAGTTTGAGAAGTGGTCTGATTTTGAAATCTTCTAGAAGTTGTCACTCTGAAAGTATATTAAGTGGTCTCGCAGGAAGTACAGACAGTTTGGCAAGCTGTGCAAGTTGCAAACGGTTAGCAACGAACTTGAGATCACTTGCAAGAGTCGCTGGTTGTTAGAATTTTGAATTACGTATTATATATAATTTGTTATTTAAGTATACAGTGTCGAGTATAGAGTTTTACAGTATTCGCGTAAGTCAAATAACAGTTGGTTTGAGTAAAAAACTGTGTACAACTCACTGGTACAATTTATTTATTTAGAGATAGATAGCAACTCTCCCGTCAACAACAACTAATAAACCTTTTTCTTTCTTCCTTTTCTATTAAAGAGATCTAGACATGCATTTGCTAGACAGAAATTAACCAAAGAATATTAAGGGGGACAGAATACAAGGCAGAGAGAAAAAGGCATGTGAAGAAGATAAACAGTGATCCTCTCTCATAGTGCCCTTGCACGAGCGGTCTGCCACTTAATATTTTGTATTGCCATGTCATTAATTATCTCAATCCAATGCAAAGGCTAAAAAGCAAAAACAAAACTGAAATTAAGTAATAAAAGACTTCGATTTTGGCGAAACTGTTTTTTTTTTTTTTCTTCTAATTGAGTCAACCTTAAACTCCTGATCCTACTTGACAATACTTTTAATTAGTAATTAATGAGTGACAATGACATGCAATCATATTCTTTATTAAAGCACCTTGTCATCGACTAACACTGTAACACATGCTAAACCAACACTAACTAATTGTAATAGTTCCGAAAACTGAATGACTTAATTTAGTGCGAAAAATGGTCCTCTTTGATTAATTGTTATCTTGGGAGTATTAAATTTCTTACTTCAAATTCAAATTAAGTGGCTTTATTAAGTTATTATTGTATAGCTGTTACTTAAATATTTATCATAAATGAGGAGAGGAAAATTATAATGAATTAATTCTGTCTCTGACGGTGGGTCCGATATGTAGAATAAGCTAATTCGTCTAGAGAGAAAAATTAATTTAATTCATTTTATTTTTCACGATTTATTTCTCGTTTGACAGTTTAAGTGGGGAGTAAATTCCATCTCGTACTCCACAACCAAACACGACTAAGACAGTATGTTTTGTACGAAAATTCACATGTTCGAAATTAAGTTGAAGATCCTTAATTAGAAGTATTAATTGGGTCTGGTTTAATCAGTTTTAAACCAAACCGAGAGAGTTCGGTTTAAACGGTTTGGTTTTTCAAGTTAACTGGATCGTTCGGTTCAATTTTAAAACTGATTTAATAGTTCGGTTCGGTTTTTGTAATTTAAAACCGGTTAGACCGAACCGACTAAATTTTTTAAACCTATCCGCAGTCCGAACCAAATATTTTAAAAGTTTCAAAAATTATGTCATAATAATTATTGTTTGTTTCGGTTTAAAACCGTTTAAACATAACCAAAAAGAATTTTAAATTCATCTTTTAAAAAAATTTAATAAGTAACAAAAAATATTTATTTTTATGATTAATATCATATTTCACTTCAACTGAACGAATCAAAATTTACTTTGATATGTTCGGTTCTTATTTTATTTCGGTTCGATTCAGTTTGATTTTTGAAAATCGAATAAATTTTAGTTTACCTATTTAATTTGATTTGGACCAAACCGTACCGATGAACACCCCTATCCTTAATAAGTTTGTAAAGTTGGACTTGACTCTTATCTTTATCTAAAAAAATAAACATTTTTATAAAAAATATAAATCATAGTTATCCAAATTGGGACAAAAAAAATTAATATAAGTGAATTGCAATATCATAGCTGCTGGCATATATAAATATAATTACAACATATCGACATAGGATGCATAGAAGCTTAATTTGATAATTAATATCATGTGTGCATGTTTTTTACCTCATTTACTGTAATTCGATATGCACTCAACAAGTACGGAGCATGTATCTTAAACTAAATTTAATGCAGACGGTGATATAATAAATAACGAGCATTTATTAAATTAGTATTGTGCCCTTATGTTGCCACGGAGACATATTATGAGAAAAAAAAAATTTCATACAAAATAACATATTTTTATAAAAAAAAATAGACTAATAAAAAGAATAATTATTTAACAATAAAAAATAGATCAATATATTTCAATACAAATGTAAAACTCGTTATTTAATGACATACCTATGAGTTTTTTTAACTAATACATAATATTTTTTTTGTTATGTTGCTTAACAGAAAAATAAGAGAAAAAAATCTTCAAAATAAATTGTATTATTTATCGTATTATAACACTCTCTGTTGTCATTATTACGACTCTTTTTATTGTTACCCTCCTCTTTCTAGTATTTATATATATTTGTGTACTTAAGATAGATAATAGAATCTTGTCTTAAGTAAGATTACTAAATGACAAATAACATTTCTTATATAATATGAAAAATGGAAAGAAATAAAGTCATGATCAATCAATTGAAAAATTTCTTTAAAAAATAGAAATAAATCAGGACTAAAAGAAGGCAAACTAAATAAACTTGTGGCTAGTTGTGTAACGAATACGTATCTAAATAAATTTAGAATTCCACACACATAAAACATCAAAAAGATGTATATAATTAAAATAAGATAAACTATTTGATCAGAAGACTGATATTCAATTTAACAATTTATATTTTAATCACAGTCGTTAGCGTATCAGTGCATTTACTTGCTTAATATAAGAATAGAATAGAGATGTAAAATTAATTATTGTTGATTTATTTGTCTTATGATGAATTAATATTTTAGATTACGTACAGATATGAAAAATTAACTATTTATAATAGTGGCGAACATCACGAGACAATTCACAGGAGAAGTATCATTAACTATTTATATACACTCAAGTATCTTTGATGCATCGTGTATATAAATAAGGTCGTTCATCTGGTTCGGTTTTAAACCCGAACCGAGAGTTCGAATTGAAATGGTTCTGTTTTCCAGTTAAATAGATTGGTTCGCTTCATTTTCTTTTAAACCGGTTTAATTGTTCTGTTTGTTTTGTTTTATAAACTTTTAAAACTAATTAGACTGAGCTAATTGAAAATTTTAAATCCATCTCCTGTCCAAATCAAATATTTTAAAAAATTCAAAAATTACGACATAATGTATATTATTTGAATGGTTTAAAACCGGTTAGACCGAACTAAACAAAAAATTTAAATCCATCTTAAAAAAAATTTACAAAAAGAAATTATTTTTATGATTCTGTCCTACTGAACAAATCGAAATTTATTTGATTTGTTCGGTGCGGTTTTAGTTCGGTTGATAAGTTTATTTCGATCGGTTTGGTTGTACTTTTGAAAACCGAATAATTTTTTGCCTACTTTATTTCAATTTAACCAAATCGAACTGATGAACACCCCTGAATGTAGTTAAATTAGCCCCTTTTCATATAGTAATGTGAGTAGAACCAGGGTGTTTCTATGTTCACCAGGCTCCTTTGTGAACTCAACTTAAAAACCTATTAGATTGGCTTCAAACGACGAATTCGAACTGTTCAAATCCATCTACCTCACGAGTGATGCGTCTGCATGCAAAAATTTTAAACTTTCGAATTATTTAAGTATAAAATCAAGCGGTTAAAATTAGAATGTTTATAAATTAATTTTAATGTATTTATTTTTTAAACATTTTTTACCACTTGACTCTATACAATTAATTCGAAAGTTTAAACTTTTCGCGTATAGACGCATCACTTTGTAAGGTATATTAGTTTTAACAGTTCGAATTCGTCATTTAAAACTAATCCGATAGATTTTAGAATTGAATTACAAAAAAGTTTGATGAACTTAAAAACACCCTACCTCTACTCTAGAAATGTTGTATTATTCTATATCTATGTTTGGATGACACAAGAATAGAGGCTATCTAGAATAGTAGCTATTCGAATAGCAATGTGTATCTAAAAAACATTTTTGCTATTTGGAATAGCTAGAATAGTTGCTATTCTTGTAAGTGTTGGAATAGCTATTATTCGGAAGTGTGAAGAGAGGAAAAAAATATTTCTCGGATTTTCGCCAACACAGTCCCGAAATAACAAATTTGACACCACTTCCGCTTTCTCCATGTCGTGACAATTCGTTTGAGATATCACTTGCCTATCTTCCCTCTTAATTAGCACATTGTTAATACTATTATTTATTGGTTACAGCTATTCACTAATCCACAATCCAAACAACATTTTTACTAATCCGATTAGCATCATTTTCACACTAATATGAAAATCACTATTTTTTCTCTATTGTCATTTACTATTCTCAAATTTTACTATTCTAACTATTCTAGCTCCCATTCAAACGTACTCTATAAGAACTGTTGCGGAGGACGAAACATTGAATTTTATTCCCTACTTAGAAAATAATTTTTGGTGGCATGAATAAAGGAGAAAAGGAAGCTTTAATTAATGGATAGAAAATTTTTGAATCTATACATTGAGGATTTAATCAAGTTCAAGAAATATAATGAAAGAATTTGATATACGGAAGATTAAATGATATTGTCTAAATATAAGGATCAAATGCGAGGTAGCATGTGCTCTTATGTGAGTCAATGTTAACTCTTTAGGTAGAAGGCCGTATGTTAATTTGAAACTTGAAAAAATAATTTATTTTGTAAATATTAAATAGCTGGGTGGTTCGAAATTCAACATTTACTCAAAAAAGGAAAAAATCAAGTGTCTAAAAGAGATTAGGTAATATACATGGAGAATGACATCGAAAATTAACACACTCTATACAATTAATTTTAATATATTTATTTTTTAAATGTTTTTTACCACTTGACTCTATACAATTAATTCGAAAGTTTAAAATTTTCGCATATAGACGCATCACTCGTAAGGTATATGAGTTTTAACAGTTCGACTTTGTCATTTAAAGCTAATTCGATAGATTTTAGAATTGAATTTACAAAGAAGTTTGATGAACTTAAAAACACCCTACCTCTACTCTAGAAATGTTGTATTATTCTATATCTATGTTTGGATGACACAAGAATAGAGGCTATTCTAGAATAGTAGCTATTCGGAATAGCAATGCGTATCCAAACAACATTTTGCTATTTGGAATAGCTAGAATAGTTGCTATTCTCTATTCCTTGTAAATGTTGGAATAGCTACTATTTGGAAGTGTGAAGAGAGAAAAGAAATGTTTCTTTTTCGGATTTCCTCTAATACAGTTCCGAAATGATAAATTTGACACCACTTCCGCTATCTCCATGTCGTGACAATTCGTTTGAGATATCACTTGCCTATCTTTCCTCTTAATTAGCACATTGTTAACATTATTATTTATTAGTTACAACTATTCACTATTCCACAATCAAAACAACATTTTTACTAATTCAATTAGCACAATTTTCACACTAATATAAATCACTATTTTTTCTCTATTTTCATTTACTATTCTAGCTATTTAGCTCTCATCCAAACGTACTCAAAAAAAAAAAAAATCAAGTGTCTAAAAGAGATTAGGTAATATACATGGAGAATGACATCGAAAATTAACACACTCTTTATTTTAGAAAAATTAAAAAATCAAGTGTCTAAAAGAGATTAGGTAATATAGATGGATAGAAAAAGGGAGGAACCAAACACAAGTTACACAGGCAGGTGTGATGGGGTGATGTTGCCTCGTGGGTATGTGTTGTTGGGTCCTACTGCTACATAGGTAATTTGGTATTTTTTTTTAGCATACCACAACTATTCTGTCACTGTTTAATTTATTGTGTTTTATGCTCCATCTCTCTCTCTCTCTCTCTATCTGGCTATCTGCATCAATGATCAAACGGAATCCCGGGTTTTAAGAGGGAAAGGCAGAGACATCAGACATATGTGCGCTCTCTGACAATTGACAAAGGACTTCCTGTCTTTCCACTCTTTCTCTCTTTTTTTAATAATATTTACTTTTGCCAGTCTCTCGAGCTACTGGATTCCGCAAGAGCATCTTCTAAGTTAACCCATCTCGGCCATAAAAGGACCTAGTCCGCACGGATCTTAAAGCAGATCGTACGGTCCAGATGTACTAACTCCAAAGATTCTTATTTGAGTGAATGCATGCAGAGGATACGAATTGGAGTTATTGCTGCTGCTTTGATTATCCTGGAAACTGGAAAGAACCGAACCGAATGTTTTCCGGTCCATCATAAGAAAAATAAATCCTGTTTGTTTCTACATGTCGGAAAATTAATTGAGGGAACCTTATTCTGTTCCCAGTCCGATCGTTTCCTGTACTCAAAATCTCAAACACAACACATGCATTGTGACATTGTTTTGTGCGCGTTATATTCGGAGATGTGTATCATCTGAGCCACATTACCATGTTGTTCTCTTTTTGTTCGAATCCGAGTTTAAAATCAAACTTAACCTCGGGAGGATAAATTGGATGATTCAGGTGAGATTTAATGTCAAACACACACATATCATAAATATAAGAAATATTTTGTTTTCGAATCGGAAAACAAGAACTGTGTTAATTTTTTAAGATGATTCAAACAATTAAGGTTAAACGGGTAAAATCGTACATGTAATTCTTCCTGCGGTGGTCTTATAACCTAAAAAAATAAATAAAGGCAATTGATTTTTGGCAAGAATAATAGTAAAAATGGACTATATATTTTTTTCTTTTTCCAAATTAGTACCAAATAGGGAATAATATAGTTTGGTCAATAAAAATATTACCTCGATTTTTTATACGCAGGGAGAACTATACAAATCATATGGTTTTTTTTTATCATATTTTAGAAAAGAAAAATATAACTATTAATATATACGATCCCCAAACATATTCGACATTTGTTAGAACTTGAAATAATACCAAAGAATTATGCAGTTTCGACGAACTTGGGAAATTCATTGCGGGTATATTTTGGAGAAAATGGTAAATTTATATACGAGTTGCACGGATGAAACTTTTTTTTTTTTAACGTAGAAAAGTGGAGGTTAAACCTATCAATTTTTATTTAATACCTGTAAAGAATTTTTTTTTGGAT
>JAJGRW010002560.1:0-104707 GCA_025461045.1 Carex parvula | reverse complement strand
TTTTAAAAAATGGAGGCATGTGAAAAATTGAGGCATTGGAACCCTCCTCTTGATATAATTAAGAACTTGGAGTTTGGTGCTTGAACTGTAAGTCCAATATACTCATATGAGGATAATACATTGAGTCTACTTAGGTTTCATCAAAATAATTTACAGTTTCTCTAAAACAGTCCTTATTAGATTCAGATATGATATTGGTCATACTTTTAAATAATGCTTCCAACCTATGAACTTCAAAAAGTATATTATATATATGTGTGTGTGTGTGTCTGTGTGTGTGTGTACTTCTCTCTTATAAAAAAACAATTGATTTTATTGAATGCAGAGTCTAATTGCACACTTCAAGATCTCAAAAAAGAAGAAGACATGTCGCGCATGGTAGGAAAACATCGGTTTGTGCTTATATATATTTTGAAAGGAGATTGTATTATAATGACATATCTCGTAATAAAAATCGCAATCTGGACAAAATTAATCGGTTTTATATAAATATAGACCCCACTTATAGTGCTAGTCCAGCAATGCTACTTTTGTGCTAACATAATCATCCTTTAATTATTTAGCGGTTAACAAATGTACTTTTATCTTTGGTGCAAACTTACCCTAATTTAAAGCTAATGAACTGTTCCAAGAATAGCTGTTCCGAGAAGATATCTGTTGCATTATGCCATGCATGTTATACTTTTTACTTTGTTACAAACCTATATATATTACTACTTCCGAACAGCACTGTTCCGAGAATAGCATTGCTATTTCTGAACGAGCACAATCTGGAAAACTTGTTATTCCGGTTCAAAAACTTGAATTTCACCAAAAGACTTTTCAATGCATTTAATTATTGGTTGTAATTTATTTTATTTTTAGCACCCAGCTAGGAAATTCGGGACCCAAAACATCAGATGATGACAACCAATTGAACCAGGTATAGTACTGCTTTTATATGTTCTATTTGCACTACTGTTTTGTCATTTGCTCCTGTAATGAACATAATTCCAAAAAAAAAAAAAACTCAAGGCATGGTTTACATGGAGAAACTACATTTTGTTTTTAAGGAATATTATATATTTAATACAAACTCGTTTTGTCATCTACTAATGAATTACACTGGCAATCATACACATGTTGCATTTTTCAAGTTGTAATGACATGATTTTAACCATAATATATTACTAACGTTTATTTGTGTAATGTGCAGTTAAATAATGATGAAGGTGTTCTTAAACAGTTAGTTAACTTCTGGAGGTTAGTTGCTTCTCTTAGAATTGGTGTATACTTCCATTCAAAATTTGGCCAGTTATTAACTAACCCTGCAAAATAGCAAAATAAATATGTTAGCCTAAAAAGGGAAGAAAGGAATAGGCATTTATATATTATGAGAAAACATCTTATAGCTTACTAACAATTGTAGTCGGCTTTTCTTGGAATTAAGATACTTACTCAATTTTCAAATTAATTATGAATGAACGACATGTTAAATTGTCTCAATTTGGTTTCTATTAGCATCTACAAGATGGCCCCGCCAATACTTGAACAGTTGTTGGATGATTTTAAGAAAAAGCTTGAGGTCAATCTTTCTCATGTTGGACAAACAGTAAGTTATTTATACATATTTGCTAGTTTAGGAAAAATCAACAGTATCAGCAAAAAAAATTGGTGGCACTACTCACACTCAATAAATTGGTGGCACTACTCACATTCAAATCTTGACATAAGTCTATCGAAACTTGAGGCATGACAATACTTGTCAGAAATCTAAATGTCTTATTGTTTTGATTTCATTGATCTATTTTTTAAGTAATACCTACAGATACATGTTGTTCAAATAATTATAAAATCATATCCCATCTTCAAGAAGCATAAACCGGATCGGGAAAAGTACTTCAATTACTCAAAGCTATATTTGCCACAAAAATATCTCTGTTTCCTCTCCTGATGACATACATTTGACGTCTTCAATTTTGCAGTTGCTGTTGCAAGAGCAGCAACAATCGGAGCACATGCATGGGCAGGTTCAAGATGTTTCTATACATGGGCAGCAACCAAAACAAACCTCCATACACATGCAACAAGTTCAAGAAAGTGCTTATAATAATTATATGCAATCGCAGCAACAAGCTCCTAATTATTTGCAATTGCCACATCCAGTCCAATCTCAGTATTTTTCTCAATTGCTGCAACATGCTCAAGGAAGAGCTCATAATTATAGGCAAAGGCAACAAAGACAAGTTCAGGAGGTGGTTATAATATGCAATTGCAGCAACAACCTCATAATGTGCAGCAACAAAGGCCATCTCTTTGTCAGAATAACAATGGACTTTCCACTGAAGGATCTCTGCAAGTACCGATTCATACCACTAAGTCACACAGCAGGAAGAAGGAAGGAGTAGTATGAACAATGTCCACATCAACCCTACTGACGATCAATACTTCAAGTACATTTCATTACCTTAACATTATTTCACATTATTATATATTTTACAATTTCATTAATCTCTAGGTTTCTTTTCTTGATGTTAATATTAATAGCTAGATTCAATTGTATAATATCTTTGTTTTGGTGGGGGGTAATTATAAGTTATATGTAAGATTGCCTTTATTTGGATATAAGCAAACTACATGGTTAAAATATGAGATATCCTTGTCCAAAAAAAAGAAATTATCAGAAGTATTTTTTTTTAAAATTGTCCTCATGCTTCAATTAAATCAAATAAGTATATTATTAAAGAAGAGCAATTAATTACAACTTAATTACCAACTTACGTTCCTCAAATAAAACATGTTTTTGTACTTCAAATTTAACTAACCTGAATATCCCAATGTTTTTTATTTTTTATTTTCAGTCAAATGGGATCAATTACCGGTTTAGGTGTCATAGAACAGGCAACGAGCAGCCATGTCATAACGGGCCTCCCTTCGATGATGAATCCAAACACCAACCTGGGCTCCACATACCACACAACAAGACCACTCCATTTCTTTTATCAGGTACAAGACAACAACTTAACTTGGAATAATCTTCAAACAAAAGTGTAGGAAAATTTTACTGTTCAGGTCTCATTAACTAAAAGGGAACGATCGAAATCTTTCGCACATACAAAGTCGCTCCCTAGGCTTTACCCCCAAATAAAGAAAAAAAATGAAAGAGAGTAAGCTTAATAATATGGTTTATGAAAAATACATATAGTAAACTCAATATTTTGTGAACAAAAGGAAGACAAACAGTTGTCAATATAATTTAATTAGAAAGTTACAGTTAGAGAGTATAAATTGAACTTAGGACACCTCACTTGTCTACCTCTCTCAATTATCACAATTCAATCTATTAGATCTGTATTAAAAATAATGTAATTTTATTTAGTATTTTCATATTCATCATTCTTCATTAATAGAATGACTCATGAAATCAAATATTTTTTGTTTTAAAGAAAGTAGTGTATTATTAGGAACCACGGGCTTAGTTCAGTGGCATGAGTCCCCGTCTCTCTTCGGAGAGGCTCAATTATTGAGAATAACATAAGAAAGAATATACGTACTAGTCAGACAACTTGATTACGGGGCCCGTCTCTCTTTCTGAAAGATGCTGGCCGGAGTGTACGGGGCCCTTTAATAAAAAAAAGAATGTAGTGCTTTTCACCAAATTGTATATATAATTTACATACCAGTCAGACAACTTAATTAATTTGTCCAATATATATTTTATCATTTTAATTTTTGTTTCCATGTTATACTAAAAAGTATTTACTAAATATTATATAAATTAGTTAAATTGTTGTAAAACATTCATTACAAAACAAAACCAACCTTATGTTGTGCGTTATAACCTAAAAGGAATAAATTGTTGCATTGTATGTTCTTCATAGTTAGTACTGTTATAAATATTTTCATTCTTTTTTTCCATAGCAATCCACTGGTGATGGTGTGAACAACTTGTCGAACCATGGACAAGCCCAACAAGAATTAGCACGTCCCGATGGTATCGAAGAAATAATGAGTCGTCACTTACCTTAGAAGGACAAATTAAAAAAGGATAACTACTGTATTGGAATATTGAGTCGTCACTTATCGAAGAAATACTGTATTGGAATAATGAGTCGTCACTTATCGAAGAAATACCGTATTGGACAAGGATAAATACTTTATGGAATATTGATAAATAATTTGTGGAACATTGATAAACTTTTAAAAAGTTTATGATAAAAAGTTTATGATAAATATTGTGCTGTACAATTATAATTAATACTGTATTTTACAAGGATAAATACTTTCTGGAACATTGATAAACTTTTAAAAAGTTAATGATAAATACTTTAAAGGCAACTTTAAAAAGTTTATGATAAATACTGTATTGGACAAGGATAAATACTTAAGTACACAAGTATTGAACATTTAAAAGTTCCTAATAAATTACTTACAAAATATGAGTAAAATTAAGTTCCTAATAAATCACTTAGAATCGCTTGAAAATCGCTCTCAGCTTCGAAAAAGGAAATTGCGGGGAAAAAAGGAATTTTGATTTTTGAATTAGGAAAGAAATATACGGTATATCGCGGGGACCATAGTGTTTTGAATAAATTTAGTTAAACTAGTTAGTTAGTGGGGCCCGTCAGTTTGTTATGGAAGTTAAAATCTAATTAAGATACCGCGGGGATAATGGGGGATGGATAGGCGGAGATTCATATAATTATTCTTGCAAATAATAGTGGAACACATATTTTATTTTTATCGATTGAATTGATTCATTTAAAAAGATTACATGGGTTTATTAAGGCTAATTAGCAGTTGGAGTTTACTAATCTAATTTCTAGCTTCTCAATATAGCTTGATTACAACATATTTACAATAGCTTGAATTTCCTAATTTTCATGACAATTGTAAGTTAGAGAGCTGTCAGGATCCAAATTAGATCGAATTTGATCTTCATTGGATTTGATATCTTTAACAGTAACATAATATTTCACTACAATAAATATGGTATTTGCCGGCGCTAACCTACGCGGCGCTGCGACAAACGCCAGCATATGGCGTAGGTGAGCTCTATTGAATCGAGCATGCGCCGGCATTGAAAATTTTGGTTAAAAAAAAATATCGCGCCAGACCACTAAAAAAATTGCGCGAGTTCTCTCTAAAATTCCTTCTCCCTCCCGATCGTGACCCAAACCTAGAGACCCCGCCTCCCACTGCCTCTCCTCTCTTTCTCTCTCTCTCTCTTCGCTAGTCCTCTCCGCCGACCCAAAAACCTTTCTCTCTCGCTCTCTCGCTCTCTCGCCTCAGACCCCGACCTCATTGCCGCCTTAGACCCAAGTCTAGACCCTCTCCGCACCATTCCTTTCTCTCTCCCGAGCCACCATTTCCTCCATTCTCTCTCTCTCTCTACCGAGCACCGAGCCCAAAACCTCCCCCCGCTATCTCTCACTCTGAGTCTGAGCACCGAGCACTCTACTCAACTGGTACTCTCTCCCTGCCATATTATCATACAGATCGACGCTCAATCAGGTACCAACTTGGCCGAGAGCTTGGTCACGGTGAATTTGGTACAATTGCTATTACCCCCTTCTCCAATTATTTCTCTTTGAGTTGATTCATGAATTTATGTTAATTTTTCTGTGGTGTAAAAACGGAACAAGGAGTGGCGTAAGCTATTATTAGATCAGTAATTGATTTTAAAAGAGAACCTTGGCCTAGGGTCTCTGACAATGTAAAGGACCTGGTACAAGGGAAGCCAAATCCTGAACCAAAGAAGCGTCTAACAGCTCAGCAAGTTCTTGGTATGAAAGTCTTATTCAGTAAAACTATAGTACAATTGTACAATTGATTTGTTTAATTATAGCATTTGGTCTTTTCTTAAGTAGGTCGAGCAAGTTGTGGTTGAAAATATGCTTTCATCAACCAAAGAGCAAGAAGGCCACCTTGATGAAGGTTTTCTCTCTGAGGTTAATGCACAGTTACGACATGTTAGTGTTATTTTTAATTATGACATTAATTGTCACAATTATTAAAGAAGTTTGGTTGTAATGTATTTCTTTTTTGTGTTTATATAAGAAAAAGGAGGAATCACTTGATAATTATTCTTATTGACAATTATACAAATAGAATTTAAATCTGAAATCAACACATAGGCACAATAAATATCATGTATAATTCTGTGACTGGGTACAGCAGATATGATTATTTTGCTGTCAAGCTATTGTTTATGTCAACCTGAGCATCAAGCACTTTGTTAAATTAGATGCTAGGATGATTTTATTATTGTTTCTTTGTTTTAATTTAATTTTTATTCAATGTTTATTTGGGGTTTGTTCAGGGAAAAAAAAAAGGGAAAGGGGTCGACTAGTGGCGAACCCAAGGTGACTAAACTGGAGCGACGAATGCTGATTTTATATCAGTGATTTGCAATGTTAGCATGATTTTGAAGGATTGTTCTTTTCTTAATTTCACTGGCACAATAAATATTTGAGGTGGCAATTGGACGGGTCTGGTCCAGATCAGGTTTAGGTCGGTTTGACTTCGAATGATTGTCGGATTTGGGTCATCATGGGTCAGGTTGGGTTTTAGGAAAGCTTAGCAAATCTACAATACGAAAGGTTATAAGGATTTGGAATTAGTATACATGCTCAAGTCTCTATTTGAGATTATGTTATTTGGTACATGACCAAATATGATTTTTTATTCTTTCGTATATTTTTGAATACTTACAATCATAGAAGGCAAAATCGGCCGTTCCGGATCCGGATCGGACGGTACCGATCCGATTTTGGCCGATTTACCCGGTTATTGAAGATTTCGTCAAATTCCGGCTGTTCCGGCATCATTCCGGTCAAATTTCGACCGTTCTGGTCACATTTCAGTCAAATTTCGTCCGTTTCGGACCAAAATAGACCGAATCCACCGAAACGCTAATTAACCAAACTCAAAAAAAAATTTTTGCTGTCTCTGTGATTCGAACTCACGCCCTTCGGCATAGCCACCAAACACAACTCCACTACACCAAACCATCTTTCTTGTTTAAAACTACAACTCACTTCTATATATCCATTTCAACTCATTTCTATATATCCATTTAGTTGTAATGCTTGTATTATATTGTATTAGTAAATTATTTGATTGTAATAATTTTTCTAAATTTTTTTATCAATTTTTTTCTATTTTTTAGTGTAAAACAAGCTTTTGCCAAAAAAGTCCGATTTTCCGATCCGATTCGGCCGATCCCAACCGATTTTTCTGATCCGGATCGGGATCGCTCGGTGCCGATCCCGATCCCGATCCCGATACCGATTTTTCATTCTATGCTTACAATGGCATCTATATAGGGATATGAAGTATTAAAGAGAATTTCAGATGTGATTGGCCAAGCCAGAAGATCAACACTTGAACAATTGATCAGGTATTTTTTTTCTCTCCTTATACAAGGAAAATACCAGATAGTACTTGCTGGTCCTTAGTGAATTTTTTTTTATTGTTTTTATTGATGCATAACTTGACATCAAGCCTCTATCTAGCTTTCGGCTCCTTAACAACAGTCTGGCACCCCTTACTGGTTTAATGTCTCCAACTTAATTAGCAGCCTCAGATAGATTCAGCTTTTGGTGACCAATTTTAGTTCTGCTGCCTCTTTGGAGTCTCCATATCTTCCAAGAAATAAGCTACCAACACTGCCACAATAGGTCAACACGTTAATTACATTACATTAGCTCATAATGTAGTCTATTCATGTGTGTGTTGCTGATAACAGTATGTTATCAGAATAATATGCAATTGATAAAATCTTAACTGATTTGGTTTCATTTTGCTTCAGGTGAATATGTAACAGCATGAGCTGCATCAATAGCTAGCACCATCATGGTTTGTTCATCAATCTCTCAAATATATTCCTGGATAATTTTATTAGAGTGAGGCTATGGTACTATGCATAGTGCATATTGGCCCGCGCTATGAACTCAAAAGCTTCAGTTTCAAAGTCCTAACGACCGATCTGAATAGTTCAACATGATCTCTATATAATTATGTACTTGTAAACTAAATTTTACATTTTTTAGAATTTATTACTATTTTTTAGATGGGTAGAAAGTCACATGACCAAAATAACCTTGTTACTCATGCTAACAAAATCTGTAATTTCTGATTTTTAAATAATTACTTGCCTTTGTTACTGATATGAAATAATGAAAACAAAATGGTATAAATTTTTTGAGGTCTCATAATCTAGGGCTTGGTACTAGTAGGGAACTTATCTTTTGGTATTTCAATTTTCTTATCATCACTACTCTTATTGACATTGATGTTTTCGATATGGTTTTAGAGTGCTTCATTGATTTAAGAATATTGAGGTGTTGGAAAATGACCAGAATTAATTTAATAGGAGAACTGCTTTATGCGCAGTAAATAAAGATGCTGAAAAGGCGTTTATAAAAACTATCGAGGTGGACCGACTAAATGACACAATGAGAGATTCTAATCCTCGTGAGGTTTGTAAACTATTTTCTGTTGTTAGTTTACCATTGTTTGACTTATTTGGTGTAAAATTTGTAAGTTTACCTCATGAGGTTTGTCAGACTTTGGTTATTATGCAAAAGAGTCCATTTTTGGAGAAGTTTACCTCGTAAGATTTTTGTGGTGATTTCTGGAAATGATTTCATTTGAATCATGAATTCAGGAAATGCTATAGGATGTAGTCCAGACAAAAACAAGTATCTTCTCTCTTTTTTGTGAAAAATCTGGAGCAAAGCTTGTTTAGCCAATTTTTTCTTAACAATATGTTTTATTTGCAGAACTAATTAAATCTTTTTTTTCCTATAGAGTGCTCTCAAATGACTGACATCGGCAGCAGATGTACACAAGTTAGCCATTGAGAAGATCAAGTATCTTGGAGGTGTGTATAGTGAAACATAATTGCATTATGTTATTACCATTGATTTGTTGAAAAAAACAATTACTTTAGACACAAATTGCATTATGTTGTTGGCTTTTCTGAAAGATAAAATTTAGGCACACATAATTGCATTAGATAGAAATTCTGATTCGAGGTTGAATTAAGCCAAGCCATTGCACATGCATATAGACAACACTCCCATGAACATCCCAGAACAAGAATTTCCATTTTTGAAATTTTCTATGATTTATAGCGAATTTTCGAAATTTTCATTTTTTTTTATTATCTAGGACTTTTGGCGGCGTTTTTAAACGCCGGGAAAGACATAATTTTTTTTTTTTTTTAAATGGCGACTTTTGGCGGCATTTAGGAAGCGCCGGAAAAGCCAAATTTGGGGCGGCGCTTATTAAACGCCGGGAAAGGCTTTTGCCGACGATTGTATTCCTGGCACTTGTCCAAGCGCAGGGAAAGATATTTAGTGGCGTTTGTAAGCGCCGGGAAAGGTATATTTTCTTGTAGTGTTTCTGTTGATATCCAGACCGTTCAGTTAGAATCTGGGTCAATCCGGCTCGAGGTCAAATGCTCGGAGACCTTTGTCTCTGCAGATGTTACTCCTGTGTGGCTTCGGTATATTTGTTGCATGCTTCCTCAAGCAAGGCATCTTTAGAAAAAGTGGAGTTTGGATCGACATTATCTGCACTCTCCTGTAGTATTGCACTAGCAAGGTTACTATGTATCAATCTATATGTAAAGTCTACAGTAAACTTTGAAATTTCATTTGTTGACCAACATCAGAAGATATTTAAATCATACCTGTAAAACAAGGGCCCAGCTGTAGCAGGCATCAGGGTTATGAGGATTTCTCTCTATTACACTTATATATCTAGATGAAAAAAAAATAAGATGCTCTAAGTACTGGAACTGGAAAAATAACCAATTTAATGGTAAATAAAATTTCATGATTTAAGTGCTTGAATTAAAAAGGAAATTTGATTAAATAATTTTAATATGGCACATACCTTTTAGGTAAAAGCAGGAAGGCAGGAAGCAGAACAAGGACTCGAGTCCGCAGGAAAAAGAACAGTAGAGACAAGGTGAATTTCTACTCGAGAGAGATGATACTTGGCGAGATCTGGAGAGGATACAAGAAGCCAACGCCATGGCCGCCTGAGCTAATCACACACTTAATTCTTTCATCACGGTTTCTTTGAGTAAATCAGAACTGAGAAAGGATCAACACCATTTATTCTGTAAAATTTACAATTTTGTAAATGGAGCGCACAATATAGTCCGAAGGAAATTAAAGTGAAAAAATAACTAATTCTAACGAAATGATGATAAAGTTTGACCAAAACGCACGTTAGTTTCAAACTAAACCAAAACAAGATGCAAATTTGGAGAAATTAAGGAATAGCTCCCGTTACTACAATTTCTGAATATATCGACAATTAGAGATAATGCACATTTTGTTCAGAACACTTGCTTTCTAATTTTCTCAAGCGACAATTTCCAAATCAAAATTTAGGAACAATGTACTGCTCACTGTTCGTGACCTAAGTAATTAGCAAAGTTACCCACTCGATTGCACTTTGACAAAGAAGAAAGAGAGATAATGAAGTTATAACAAGGGTAGATCTCCAGAAGCGGGACCTACCTGGAAGTGAAAGTCAGAAGCAAGGTGCATTTTCCACAGAGCGGCAGCAAGGCTTCTTGCTGATGTGGTGTCGGACTGTGGGTGGACGAAGGCGAAGCCGCAACCTCTGTGCTGGTGCCTCCGGTGGGAACATGGCGGCAGCTCGAGCGAAGAGCGTAGAGGGAGGAGAGAGATCGAAATGGGGGAGACGGATGCAATCTGTGCTGGAGCCTCCGGTGTGAACACGGCGGTGGCGTGAGAATCTCTCCATGGGGAGGTTTATCGGAGCAGAAAGTAATCATTGGTTTTTTTTCTTCTTCAAGCTTTTCTGATCGGGTTTTCAAAATAGAGAGATGAGATTGGAAGTTTATAAAAGGAAGGTCGTCATTCCGAGTTTGTTAGAAAGTGGATAAGAAAGTTTGTTAAAAGGTGAACCGAACAGTTACGGGGATTTTACGGGATGGATGGAAGGGGGACGATACCTTTTCTCCTTGAAAAAAGCAACATGAAAAAAAAAAATTACTGTACATGATTAAGCATAATATTATATAAGGATATCTCGTAGTTGGTAACATGCAATGGCTTATATATATTGTTCTTATACAAGTTGCATTATAAAACTATTTTGAAATATCCTTTGTCCACAATTTACATTCATAATAAAACGTTACCAAAGTGTATTGACGCAAGTTATTTTTCATAATCTTGCGCTTCTTATTTTAGGATTAAATTATGTTTTTTGTTCCCCTCATTTACCTAGGAATAATCTGTGACATATTTGATTCATCTTTCTTTGGAAATTAATTATATTTTGGGGGAGAATATATATTTGAGTGATTCTCGGAGGACAATCAAAACCAAAGAGAATGTCAGACGATATAGAGAAACAGACACTACTCCTGATTTACGAACAAAAATATTGATAATTTTATTTTTATTATTTCAAACAAGCAAGTACACAACACACATTTCACCAGTCCCTCTTATTAAGAGCAATTGCACTCTATTTAATTCACCACTTGACTAATAGTAACATCGGGATTTCCCTGAAATTCTGGATCATACTTGCTCTCCTCCTCAGAAGCGCTCCTCTGAAACCTAGGAGCAAATAAAGCCATCTCCTCCCTCCTGCTGTTCTTAAGCCTCCTCGCTTGTTCTATCGTTAGGCGGTAAGAAGCCCTGAGAAACATCCAACGGCAAGGCTCCGATAATAGATTGCTTCCCGGTTATTTTGCTCACCATAGCATTAGGGTTCGTCTTGAACGAAACATACTCAAATTGATCTTGGTATGCCCTTTTCAGCACTGCATAGTTCTGAGGGATTAGCAGAATTTGTCTTTGGCGAAGCTGGCCATCAAAAACAGTTCTTCCTTGGTGGTTGACAATCTGGACCCTTCCACTTCCACCAGTCACATAAATCAAGCTATGAGCATTGATGTTCCAATGCGGAGCAAGAACAGAATTCTACAAATACAAAATATATTTCAGTTAGTTTGAACAAATTTAGTTGCTCATTGCTTATACACAAAAAGGTTTTAAGAATTACCCTTCTCAAAACAACCCGGTTGGCACTCATTTGGATGTTGTTAAGGATGGGCAACTTCTGGTTGTTGAGTATTGTGATTCTTCCGCTACGAGGGTTGTAGATATCAGCACGGGAGGGATCATTAATGTTCTCTCTTATTCTCATAGTGCAGAAGTTCTCATCCAAACCATTGGTATAATTTCCCCTCCGCTCTCCTTGATATCTTTCCCCGTAAAACTCTTCCTCTTGTTGTTGTTTTTGCTCGTCTTGGATCCTAGATGGTCTGAGCAATTGAAGCCCTTGCGGCACATGAACTATTTCACCTCGCTCGTCATTTTGACTCTGGAGCCTTCTCACAAGCTCCTGATTTACTCCGAGAGCCTCAGCCAAAAATCGAGTGTCAAATCCAGTTAGGATATTTCCTGATTGTTGCTCGGTTTCATAGGATTGTCCTCCCCTCTGGTGCCTTCCGGCCAGCAAGAACTCCTTATTTAATTAAAAAAAAGTATATAAATTAGAGGTTTATTCTACAACATGAATATGCAATCAATTTTGCCCAACAAATATGTTATGTGATAAATTACACTTATGCTAGATCTCATACCCTGCGTCTCGGCTCAAGCTGATTGGCGCTATTGCTTATGTCAGACACAGTGACTGCAACTGCAGGGACATCACCGTCATTGTAGAACCAGTGAGTAACACCTGCCGGTAAAGCAACAACATCTCCCTCACGGACACGGTGAACTTTCTGGTGTTCATCCCGAGGCCTCTGACCCTGAGCCTCCCCTTCCTGCCTAGACTGTTCCAATTGTTGCTGGAATGATTGGTAACTTTCTGGGCACCCAGGATATACAATTCCCATTAGGCACCTTCCTGCAAAATATGTTAAACATTTTTTTTTCAGATATAGTATATATTATCTCAGAATGGTACGCAAATAAGTGCTTTGATTTGAAATATTATGTCAATGCAATCTCTGAGAACCCAACTTTACCTTGTTTTATGTAGACAAGAGAAGGCGCATTAGAGTAGGCAGGTAACGAAGGCCTCTAGGATTGATTATGCGGCGTCTAGCAGATAGGCCGGCACATCGAAGCTGTTCATTGTTCTCATCATAGTATTCAGTGATGCCCGCCTCATGTTGCAACCCGCCTTGATGGTTCGAGCGCTTCGAGCCTCTCAAATCGACATGCCCTCTGGCCAATACCCAACCCTCGTGAGCTATGCCATGGGCTCTGACCACCAACGCCAAATTGAGCTGCGCATCCATGAAGCAAGACTGAAAGGCAAAGTGAAAAATAAAGAAAGAAGGTGGAAGTAGCCATATCTATGCTCTCACCAGAAGTTCAGTGGCTAAATTGATTACTTGGTGAAGAGAAAAGCGGGGCTCCATGGTATTTATAAGTGAAAGAAGTGCTTTGTTTTGGATTTATTTGAGAGGTTGGTATGGTGAGGACAAATGACTTTAACAGAATTATATTGTTGGTGGTGATTATTATCAAAAACAATGATTCTCCGCGTAGTTTTGTTATTGAAAAAGTAAAGAAACATTGATCATTTCAGATATAAGCTTCCTAAATAACGCAGAGAATTCCACGTGTCCTTTATCACGGAAATTACGAAAAGCTTTTCTGAAAGTTTCATCTTTCTAAAAAACTTGTGGGAAAGGCTAATCTCTTTTGGATGCTAACAAAAAGGTTGGTGAAGTATAAATAGTTGGAACTAATTAATCTATACTTTATGATAACTCAGAAACCTGTAATTTTTTCCCAAATACTCAATACTCAATCATTCAATTTAGTTTGCCGATGAAACATCACAATAAAAAAAAGTAGGAAATGGTACTGATGTCCGGAAGTTCAATTCGATCTAATGGCTGAAAGACGGCACCAGAAAGAATTTGAATGAAATTAGAGCCCCCCGAACTCTAATTAATTATTATAATAATTGTATTGTTTTACTGCAATTTAGTTGTCCCTCCATTCGAACTGGTTCAAGTGAGAGCAACAATGTAAAGACTTAATTTCATGATTATTTATCTTTTTATTTTTTATTTTTGAAAACAAAATGATTGTTTATCTTTATATTGAAAATTGCAAACAAAATTATTGTATTAGTATTATAATATTAATTCTTTATAGAAAATGCAAGCTCTATATCTCTAAGTCTATGGGAAGTTACCTTGTAGGACTAGTAAAATGCCTTATTAATGATTTGCAAAGCAAATTTGCACCATTCCCATGTTATATAGGTCTTAAAAGTACTTCAATAAAAAGCGTTGAAATTACAAATGTCAGTTTCAACCAGTGAAAAGAGGCCCAGTATAAGCCCGTTATAAAAAGCCCAAATTAAGCTAACTAGGGAAAGAGGTCCAGTATAAGCCCGTGTTAGTCCCTCTCCCAACATCAATCAAATGAAATCGATGATCGATGATCTAAACTTCTCCCTTTTAGTACATATATACTTCCATTAAAACCCTGTGCTTCATTAATTAATTTACTAACTATTGGCAGAGAGAGAGAGAGAGGCAAGATGGGAAGAAAAAAAAAAGAGAGATTAAGAAGATAGAAGATAGAACCATCCGCAACATTAACTTCTCCAAGTGCGCCTTTCTTCTCCAAGATAGAAGATAGAAGAAAAAGAGAGATTAAGAAGATAGAAGATAGAAGATAGAACCATCTTTTTTCTTCTCCGAGGTGGGAAGAAAAGAGAGAGAGAGACATGTAGGTTTTTATCTCATTTGAGACTAGGTTAATATTTCTTATAAGAAAGCCTAGTTTATCCTCAACTAAGGGTTATTATTGCTCCAATGCATTACTTTATACTAAATTAAATACTTTTTAGCTAATAGTTTTCTGTACTATATATAGAGACATTGTAAACACCATTTTATATTAGAGCAGTAAAATTTGATATTTTGAAACTCTTCATTAAGCTCCTAAGGCTATAAAAGAAACACACGATTAGCATTATATAACTAACTCTAAACTAACTTGAGGCTATAAAAGAAACACATGATTAGCATTTTTACCAGTTAATTTCTATGTTTGACGATGGTCCTTGTTATGTTTTATTTTACTCAAGAGACATCCAAATAAACTAATACATAAGATAAACACTACAAAACAATCCAAACATAAAAATAAACATTTGAAAGTTTGGTTTTTAATCTGAGTGCGTAAATCGAGGGGTTGGATGGTGGTTCCTGGGAGGCAACGAGCTATCGCCGGCATCCTCCTGCTTGATGTCAGGGTATATGGCCGGTGGCGGTATCATGAAGAAGGCATTTGTTGCTCGGGTCGGAAAGTCATGGCTTTGCGACCCGCTAGCCTCATGGTCGTGGGGCCTGGGGGGAAACTGATGAGGAACCCATGGTGGACAAGGTGCTGGAACAGATGGTGGATACATCACCGAATAGTTCGGCTCATATGCTCCCAGCTCCTTCAAACTGTATCTGGGATCCTGAGTCTCTTGCTTCATACCCTACATACAAATAATATTACTGGAGGATATAATTAAAAATTTCAGAAATTTCCGAAATTTTTATTCACATCCTCCTTTAAATGAAAATTTACACAATTACCCTTAATTTTATTTTAAATGCCTCAACAATTATAGAATCTATGCGATTCTCTAGCGTAGTAGTCAACCGGCCAAAATCTGGGTGGTTGGGCATTTTAAAAAAAAAAAAATTTGAGGGTAATTGTGTAATTTTTATTTAATGGAGGATATGAATAAAAGTTCCGGTAAATTGAGAGCTAGACACGGAGGTGTCCTAAAACCAGTTCATATTCTCTTCAGTTATTTTAACATTAGAATGACTATAATGTCTCTAACTTATTTACTTGTAATTAAATTATATTAACTCTTGTTCTCTTCCTTTTGTTCACAAAATATCGAATTTATTATATGTACTTGTCATAAAACCATATTAACTTGTTAAGCTCAATTACTCTCTTTCATTCTACTTTTTTTTTCTTTCTTTCGGGGTGATGCCTAGGATAGACTTATGTGCGAAAGATTTTGATAGTTCCCTTTTAGGTAATAAGATTTGAACAGTAAATTTTCCTACACTTTTGATTGGAGATAATTCAATTTAAACCATTGTTTAGTACCTGATAGAATTGCATACTATTAATGGTTGCTTGTTGCTGCAGCTGCAGGTTGGCAAAGAATGCATTGGTTTGCATCAGTTCTTGCTGTTGCAACAACATCTGCATAATTGGAGAAATTAATTCAACAACTTTTCTTGATCAGGTTTATGCTTCATGGATATTTTATAATTATTGAGCAACATGTATATTTTTGTAATTTTTCGTTAATATGTAGTTTTCTGTAAGTACTGAAAGCAAAAACATAATCAATATAGATTTCTGACAAGTATTGGTCAAGCCTCAAGTATCCATAGACTTCTGTGGAGATGTGAATTGTTCAAAACTGAGCTGAGTATGTTGCCACCAATTTATTTGCTAATGTACAGTTGATTTTTCCTAAACTAGCAGAAAATAACTTACTTTTCTTTGCTGAATATGAGAAAGTATGACCGCCAGCTTTTCCCCATACTCGTCAAACACATGTTCAGGTGTCATTGGCGTAGCTGTTTGATAAAACCTAATTATAGAAACCAAATTGACACAATTTAACAAATATTGTTAGTAAGCTACAAGATATTTCTCATAATAAATACTGATTCCTTTCTTCAGGCCAACATATTATTTTGATATTTTCAGGCCAATTATGAAAGAAAATACCCCGATTCAGAAGAGAAGCAACTAACCTCTGGTAGTCAAGTATCTGATGAGGAAACTCTTGAGGATTAATCACCTCAGTATGCTGCACATTATATAAAATAAACTTTTGTAATATAATACTGGTAATCCTGGTTGCATTTATTGAGGAAATGCTGGTTGCATTTGTAATATAATCCTGGTTGCATTTATGTTATTTTGTAAATGTTGAACCCATTGTAATATAATACTGGTAATTCTGGTTGAATATTGGCTTAGAAAGTGGATCTCATTTGCCTTATCAGTAGTATTATGTTCATTTCTGGGGGAAAAGAGAAAATGAGGTGCAGTTTGTAGGCCAATAGTATTAACTATTGTTTGTAATATAAACAGTACAAAATAGAACATGTTAAAACTTAGAACAGTACCTGGATTGATCTGCTGTCATCACCTGATGTTATGGCCCTGGAATTTTCTTGCTCGATACTAAAAATAAAAGGAATAAACACTGTTAGTATTGGCAGTGCATTAGCTTGAAAGTAGAACTACTGAATTAATCAATTTTCAAGAACAGTTCATGAGCTTTATATTGACCTAGGTTTGCACGATAAAAAAATAGAGCATTGCGCAATCCAACATATTTTTTTATATATTGATATTGATATTACGAGATATGTTATAATAATGCGATCTCCTTTGAAAATAAACAAGCACATACCTTATTTCTTCTGCTGCCAACATGTCTTGTATTTTGCAATTTTCAAGTTTTGCAATTAGACTCTGCATTCAATGAAACAAACATTTTATTATAAGAGAGAAATTACTTATATATACTTTTTCAAGTGCGCTGTTTGGAAGCATTTACAAAAGTATGACCAATATCAATATGAATCAAAATAAGGATTGCTTAATTAGGACAAATTGTAAACTATTTTGATGAACATATAAGCTAAAACTATTTTCATGCACTAAAATCTGAGCTCTTATATCAATGTGCTATATTATTTAAAAAGGAGCGTTATTTTACTATAGCAATTATAATAAAGATGCATTTAGAAAGATGTATAATGATGCTAATTATCTGAAACAGTTATTACTATTATTCACATATTGGTTTTATGTAACTAAATTGGGTACAAATAAAGAGAACTTACATCTTTATTGGGGATCACCAATCTTTCGCTGTTCACAAAAGAATAAATAAAAAAAATAGAGATGTCATAGACATGAAAAACGAGAAACAAAGAGAGTTTTTTTCACCAAATTGATAATATGAGTCTTGCTATGCTATGGTGTTCTTCAAATAATTGTTTTTAATTTTTTTTAAACATAATCAGATAATAGAGTAATGGGCAAATTAGAAAAAATTTACTCAAATTAAATAGGCATGTGGTTTGTCGAGTAGTGAATTTCTACAACAATAAAATAATAACAAAAAATAAAAGACAGAAATCAACAAAGACAGAAGTAATATCACAAGAAATAAAAGATAATACCAAAATTCTTGACCATTGACTTTCCGAACATCATCTTGCATGTTAAGAAACCTAATGAAGACATCCTCGGCCCTACAAAATAAGCATATCAATAAAAAAACAGAAAATGTAATTAATAAATGTAAAAAACATGGCGGGGGCAAATAAAAGGGATACAATTAAGAACTTCTTTTATGTGTAAATATGTAATTCCTCAAAGTACTTGCTAATTAAAACATGGATGAGAGCATTAGACACTTATTTTCATAAAATTAACCTTCACATTCTGTTGGAGAGAACAATGTTGGAGATGTTTAGAGACAAAATCAAGAATTTGCAAGAACTAAGTGAACAAGTGCAAGATCAATGGAACTACTTAAAATGATCATAAATGTGTACCTCTTTGGGTGTGAGAAGTAGCAGAGATTATTCTTAAACGGCTGGCGAGTGATGAGCGCCACGTCCGAGTTGGTTAGAACAGAAAGTTCATAGGCCTTCTTGGTGATGCCACGGAAGCGCTTATAGAAGGTGATCTTGCGGTCTCCTGCATCTTCTATCTTCTTTATATCTCTCTTTTTTCTCCCCATCTTGCCTCTCTCTCTCTCTCTGCCAATAATTATTAAATTAATTAATGAAGCACATGGTTTTGGAATTGTAAGTATAAAAAGGGAGAGGATGAGCAGAGAGGGGGGTGACAATTTGTGATAACGCAGGAAACAGAGGGGAGAGTTTTAGATCATCGATTTCGTTTGATTGATGTTGGGAGAGGGACT
This sequence comes from Carex parvula, assembly GCA_025461045.1. Classification (NCBI taxonomy): domain Eukaryota; kingdom Viridiplantae; phylum Streptophyta; class Magnoliopsida; order Poales; family Cyperaceae; genus Carex; species Carex parvula. The sequence continues at coordinate 85,705 of JAJGRW010002560.1, read as the reverse complement.
AACTCGGGCTTATACTGGGCCTCTTTCACTAGTTAGTTTAATTTGGGCTTTCTTAACGGGCTTATACTGGGTCTCTTTCACTAGTTGAAACTGACATTAGTTTAATTTCAACGCTTTCTTATTGAAGTAGTTTTAAGAACTACTTAAGCCTAAGCAACCGAAAGATAAACCTATGAAGTACTTGAACACAGATTTATATATAACATGGGAATGGTACAAATTTGCTCTGCAAATCTTTAACAAGGCATTTTACTAGTTCTACAAGATAACTTCCCAACGAGTTAGAGATTTTGATCTTGGTTTTTCTAAAAAAAATTGAAATTATAAAACAATCATTTTGTTTGAATTTAAATAAAAAGATAAACAATCATTTTGTTTCAAAAAAATAAATAAAATGATAAATAATCACTTGAGCCGGTTCGAAGGAGGAACAACTATATATATTGCACTAAAAAAAATTAAAATATTCTCATATTATTATAATTAACTAGAGTTCGGCGGGCACTGATTTCAGCCATGAGAATTGAACTTGCGGACATCAGTAATGCCATTTCCTACTTTTCTTTATTGTTATGTTTCATCGGAAAATTAAATTGGATTATTGAGTATTTGGGAAATTTCTTTTCCAGGTTTCTGAGTTATCATAATGTATAGATTAATTAATTTCAACCATTTGTACTTCACCAACCTTTTTATTGGCGTCCAAAACAGAGTAGCCTTTCCCACAAGTTTTTTGGGAAGATTGAAACTTTCAGAAAAGCTTTTCGTAATTTCCGTGATAAAGGACACGTGGAATTCTCCGCATTATTTAAGAAGCTTATATCTGAAATGATCAATGTTTCTTTACTTTTTCAATAACAAAACTACGTGGAGAATCGTTGTTTTTTTTTAATAATCACCACCCACAATATAATTCTGTTAAAGTCATTTGTCCCGACCTTACCAACCTGTGTGAATATATCTAAAACAAAGCACTTTTTTTCACATATAAATACCAAGGAGCCCCCTCTTCTCTTCACCAAGTATTCAATTTAGCCACTAATATTGTGCCGAGAGCTTAGATATGGCGGCTTCCACCTTTTTTCTTTCTTTTTCGCTTTGCCTTTCAGTCTTGCTTCATGGATGCGCAGCTCAATTTGGCGTTGGTGGTCAGAGCCCATGGCATAGCTCACGAGGGTTGGGTATTGGCCAGAGGGCATGTCGATTTGAGAGGCTCGAAGCGCTCGAACCATCAAGGCGGGTGCAACATGAGGCGGGCATCACTGAATACTATGATGAGAACAATGAACAGCTTCGATGTGCCGGCCTATCTGCTAGACGCCGCATAATCAATCCTAGAGGCCTTCGTTTACCTGCCTACTCTAATGCGCCTTCTCTTGTCTACATAAAACAAGGTAAAGTTGGGTTCTCAGAGATTGGATAGACATAATATTTCAAACCAAAGCACTTATTTGCGTACCATTCTGAGATAATATATACTATATCTGACAAAATTCTGTTTAACATAATTTGCAGGAAGGTGCCTAATGGGAATTGTATATCCTGGGTGCCCAGAGAGTTACCAATCATTCCAGCAACAATTTGAGCAGTCTAGGCAGGAAGGGGAGGCTCAGGGTCAGAGGCCTCGGGATGAACACCAGAAAGTTCAGCGTGTCCGTGAGGGAGATGTTGTTGCTTTACCGGCAGGTGTTACTCACTGGTTCTACAATGATGGTGATGTCCCTGCAGTTGCAGTCACTGTGTCTGACATAAGCAATAGTGCCAATCAGCTTGAGCCGAGACGCAGGGTATGAGATCTAGCATAAGTGTAATTTATCACATAACATATTTGTTGGGCAAAATTGATTGCATATTCATGTTGTAGAATAAACCTGTAATTTATATACTTTTTTTTAATGAAATAAGGAGTTCTTGCTGGCCGGAAGGCACCAGAGGGGAGGACAATCCTATGAAACCGAGCAACAATCAGGAAACATCCTAACTGGATTTGACACTCGATTTTTGGCTGAGGCTCTCGGTGTAAATCAGGAGCTTGTGAGAAGGCTCCAGAGTCAAAATGACGAGAGAGGCGAAATAGTTCATGTGCCGCAAGGGCTTCAATTGCTCAGACCATCTAGGATCCAAGACGAGCAAAAACAACAACAAGAGGAAGAGTTTTACGGGGAAAGATATCAAGGAGAGCGGAGGGGAAATTATACCAATGGTTTGGATGAGAACTTCTGCACTATGAGAATAAGAGAGAACATTAATGATCCATCCCGTGCTGATATCTACAACCCTCGTAGCGGAAGAATCACAATACTCAACAACCAGAAGTTGCCCATCCTTAACAACGTCCAAATGAGTGCCAACCGGGTTGTTTTGAGAAGGGTAATTCTTAAAACTTTTTTGTGTATTAAGCAATGAGCAACTAAATTTGTTCAAACTTCAAACTAACTGAAATATTTTTTGTATTTGTAGAATTCTGTTCTTGCTCCGCATTGGAACATCAATGCTCATAGCTTGGTTTATGTGACTGGTGGAAGCGGAAGGGTCCAGATTGTCAACCACCAAGGAAGAACTGTTTTTGATGGCCAGCTTCGCCAAAGACAAATTCTGCTAATCCCTCAGAACTATGCAGTGCTGAAAAGGGCATACCAAGATCAATTTGAGTATGTTTCATTCAAGACGAACCCTAATGCTATGGTGAGCAAAATAACCGGGAAGCAATCTATTATCCGAGCCTTGCCGTTGGATGTTCTCAGGGCTTCTTACCGCCTAACGATAGAACAAGCGAGGAGGCTTAAGAACAGCAGGAGGGAGGAGATGGCTTTATTTGCTCCTAAGCTTCAGAGGAGCGCTTCTGAGGAGGAGAGCAAGTATGATCCAGAATTTCAGGGAAATTCCTATGTTACTATTACTCAAGTGGTGAATTAAATAGAGTGCAATTGCTCTTAATAAGAGGGACTGGTGAAATGTGTGTTGCGTACTTGCTTGTTTGAAATAATAAAAATAAAATTATCAATATTTTTGTTCGTAAATCAGGAGTAGTGTATGTTTCTCTAATATCGTCTGACATTCTCTTTGGTTTTGATTGTCCTCCGAGAATCACTCAAATATTCTCCCCCAAATATATAATTAATTACCAAAGAAAGATGAATCAAATAATGTCATAGATTATTCCTAGGTAAATGAGGGGAACAAGAAACATAATTTAATTACTAACTCGTACTGTTGACCGAACATAATTTAATCGTAAAATAAGAAGCGCGCAAGATTATTGAAAATATAACTTCTATCAATACACTTTGAGAATGTTTTTGACATTTCAAAATAATTTTATAATTACTTGTATTATAAGAACAATATATATAACTCATGGCATGTTACTAACTGCGAGATGCCCATAGTTTTGAGCTTTGATCTAATATTATGCTTCATCATGTTGCTTTTTCAAGGGATGAACGTGACATATTGATACATGGTACACATTGAGATTTGTATCAGGACATCCCGAAGCCATCATAGTTTTCATCAATTGAAGTAAAGGGTTAGATAATTTATTATTGCTTATTTGGGTAAGCTTTAACTCTATTCGGAAGGTTCTATTTTGGCCAATTCCCAATTGATTTGGCCGAGTTGGATCAGAATCGGCCGGGGGTGATCCGAGTTATGTTCGAGTTATGCAGTGGATAAATTTTGCGATCAAAATCGGTGGAATCGAACTGATTTAACCGAGTTATGTTTGAAATCGGACTGATTCTCATGATTTGAGGCGAATCTTCAGAAGAAGCGAAGGGACTTGATTGTGAGATCCACGAAAGGAGAGACTTTGAATTAATTCTATATTTGCAAACACATCTGCCACTGTGATATTTTGTTCCTCTGCAGTCATGTAAAGAAGGGGATAAACATATTTTAATCTAAACCTGTCATGCCAGAAAAGAGAGGTTTGAGTACAATTATTAACAATTCTATCGAAACCTATATCAATTACTACTTCTTTTCTTTAATAATGTCATCCTTTTGGAAGACATTTTACCATCGGTACCATTAGTGCCATATTTATCAACTAAGATTGCATTGTTGTCCAAATGTTCTGGACTGAGGATCATTAAAACGAATCCACCACTTAACCCTTAATGCCAAATAGTCTGACAATAGTCTGGCAAAACTGGCAGTGCTTCCACGTATCGAGCATCTAACTCCAAGTGTTCTATCCGCTCAGCTATGATGCCCTCCACTGTCTCTTCAGACGTGTTGTCCGCCATTGTCTCTTGGGCAGCTTCTACTGTCTCATCAGCCGTGCTGTGCTCTACTTCCTCCTTAGGTGCAATCATGTTCTCCTCCGCTACTTGGTCCCCGCCCCCATATCGAGCATCCAATTCCGAGTAATTAATCAGTTCACAAAGAGCCCGGGTCAGCTCAGGAGTCGGGATGAAAGGCCCCAGCTCACCTGCATTGCTGTTGGAGGCTGCCTCTTGCCGCTCGATCTCAACATTATTACATGTTGAGGTGAAGACCTGATGATGGTGTATGTAGTTTTCCAATGCCAAGACAGTGGCCTCGGTACGGCGGCCATCGTCAGATTTGTATGCTGTCAGCAATGCCTTTAAAGCATCCAGGCACCTCTGATAGGCCTTCCTATAGTGGAAAGTGTGTGTTTTGCAAAAGAAGCTTTCACAGGACTTGTGACATTCCATGGTTACTACGAGTGGAGGTGGAAACAGAGAAGTTGGATGGGTTTATATAATGAAGCAAATGGGGTTTGGGCATAGGTTCAATGGTTTTAAATTTTAAATTTTGTTTCTTTAAGTCTTGAAGAAATTATCTTTTTTTTCTTTTCTTTTTTCTTTTTCTTTTTTTTCAAGTGTTGGTGGCATTTGGATATATTAATGGGTTATTTATATTTCAGCAGCTGTTTATGGGTAGTAAACTAATTCTATGCATGCATATATGCATTGACCATATGCAACATGGTTTGTGGTCAATACACATCATTGGATTCACCTTTACAGGCCCAAATTAGAAATGACATTCGCTTCAGGTCCATGCAAGTTAACTCTGGTTCAGGCCCAGTCGGCCTAATTTTTGATGAAATTGTAATTGCTTGTCTATCAATTATATATTGATCTGACAATCTATTAATACCTATTAACTAGATGCTTCATGTTGCGGCTACGCCGCAACCGTTGTGGTGCTGCTGTGTGTGGAGGTCACATTGCAGATATGTTGATTAGAAGAAGTGGAAGAACGTGCATGTAGCAGTTATCGAGCGGAAAATCATAGGACAAATGGTGCTTTTTTTTTTGGAAGTAATGACCAGCAGTGAAATTACATTAAAGAGGTGTGAAATTTTTACTGATTAGAGGTGTGCGATCTATTTATGTATTTGAGAAGAAAAGGCATATACATGGTTGATCTCTATATGGGAGTCAGCAGTGTTGATTTCTCGTGGAAATATTACATCGCCAATGTATTTCTTCGGAACCTCTGATTGACTTAAGCAGAATTTTTCTAATTGTACAATGTGGCAGATAATATGAATAATTATAAATATGTAAATACATGATGGAATTAACTTTAGAAGAGAAGCTTGCTGGAGCTGCAGGCTGTACTTCTGTTTTATTCCTCTGTGATGCACGAATTGAAATTAGAGGAAGAGATTTTGAATTGAGGTATCGGTAGACATAAAAGTGTACTTATATGTTAAATTTAAAACACTAATTTTAAAACTGACTTAATAAATAGTAACAAAATTGAAAAAAAATGTAAAATTTGGTCGCCAAGCACATTTTAATATAGATTGAATATTGAATGGTTTGGATCGACGGTTTGAACTTTGAAAATGTGAAAACCAAAATATTTGTTCTACAGCCTAAGAACAAACGTTTTGATATTGGCCAACCTATATATATATATAATGCTGAAAGCATAAAACAACTTCAACACTATAGATTTATTTTTAAGACTTTGGCTCCAAAATTTCATCCACAATTGTAAAAAAATTCATAAATAGCACAAAATTAACTCTCAAGTATTCAGAATAAAAAAATGCAAGCCCCTTTCTGATTTATAACTCTAAATCGTCTATAAAAATTTGATACCAGAAGAGAGAGAGAGAGAGGTACAAAGAGTGTTCATACTCAAGCCAAAGGAGTGAATGTCGTAGTTAAGATGAATATATACGATGAAGACTATACTGAGCATAGATGTCAAACTAATACGAATTGAAGAGAAGAACTTAAATCATTCTAATGTTTCATAGAAAACCTTTGCTTCGCTTTGAAATTCATTTTCAGTTTTTCAATTTAAATGCCAATACTAATATCATGTATACATCACATAAAACCTGGTCTTCCTATTCTGAAGCGAACATATGATTTTTTTTACTAAATAAAAAAATGCAGTAATATAATTTAGAAATCTTACCAAAATAGTATCAAAAATCCCAAATGTATAAAAAATTACTGATATAATAGTTCTATGTACAAGAATATATCATAATCAGAACTGCTGTCAGCACATCAAATCTAATCTCAATTAACTGATAGCGATTCACAAAACAGGAAAACAAAAAAAGGAGAAGCCGAGAAAAGTATGAATTAAATATTTTGAACTGAGCTAGGTTGATTAACAGGAAAATAAAAGAACAAAACTAATATGTGCATAAGTAGAACATACCTAACAACAAATAGGCTCATCAGCGTGAAGCATGCGTACCACCTGACACATTTTTGGTCTCTTGTCGGTTCCTGCATCAACACATCTCAAAGCAGTCAACTGTTCCCTTTCGAGTGCTCTAGTAGATGGTTGTCTCTTTGTTGGGGTCAACCACCTTGTCAGATCGCCTACAGCTCACGACCATCACCTTTTAACCAATCCACCAAATTTATCTTTTTCCCCCATCAAGAAAAAGATACACGTACGATTCATAAATTCACCCCTTGTTTTAATGGAATTACAATGTTTGCATGCAAGTCAGAAATTTGTTGAGATTGGTATTTCCAGTACTGATAAAATGGACACATGATTGCTGTTTGAGGGATAAGAATATGATTTTTTTTTCCCTCCCCTAAATACAAATGATAAGCACTTCCCTAATTTTTTGAAACACTATACATAGGTATGTTAGATATGCTACATCCAAGGATATGCTCAATTTCTAATTTCGATATATAAGTGCCACTTCAAGCGGAGTTAGGGACAGTATAATATGCTGGGGCAATTTCAACGGGACTCACTGGCAGCCAAAATGAAATTGGAGAGTATAGTGCATTGTAATTTTCAAATCCCTACTTACATTCAATTCAATTTTACTAAAATTTCATTGGTTAGGGTTCAAGTATTTGCTGGTACAAGTAGTTTTTACAAGCAATAGAAATCCTAAATTGGAAGGCAGGAAGAACAAAATTTTGGCATGAGGAATAAATTGACACACCTAAGTTTGAATAAGAGGAGGCAATCTTCAGAGCTGCCAGTACTCCACACTGGGAAACAGAAACTGAGTAGCACTACAGAAATTGAAGCACAGACTGGAAGAAAGAGATACATGTGTAAATAAGGTTATGGGAGGAATGAGCCAACCATGAATTCTTCTGTCAAGTACTCTTTTTCTTTGTCAAGTAATTAATTGGTTGTAGGAATTGCAAATGAGACAAGGGGAAAGCAACTTTTTTTCCGCAGTCATATATTGCTTGGGGTTATCAATGGTAATTTCGTAATTTGCAAGGTTGGCGAACACTAACTTTATGCCTTCACAGAGTTATTTTCTGAAGATAACAATGATGGGGCATGACAATTCTGTCATTCTCTTATTTTCACGAATTTTCATGCTAAGAACCACTTCTTATTATTGTTGGATTTTTTTGATTTTTTTTTTTAGATATGAATAAGTTTTTGTGTAGCTATTATAGTAAAAGATGAGCAAAGATAATTTTCCCCATTAACACCAGGTCATGTTATGAAATTCTCAAGTGAAACACCTAGGTTGTTGTATTGATATTTTTTCTTGGTACGCGCCTCTTCCGATGCAGATCAACAACTGTGACAACGTATTAGTGGAAGTATACCTTGCTCTATGTTAATGCGCTGAAAATTGAAGGCTGACAATGTATCAAACGGGAGAAGTTGTACCTCAATAGCAGTGAACAGTGTGTCTGTCTTCGTTGGAAGGTTGTGCTCCCCAATCGCAGCTCAGGTGACGCTTTTGATGTTGTTTTTCCCGTCTTAGAGCTTTATCATCTTCAGACTGCGAGGAAGGTAAACGAAGTAGTTATTAACCTTATTATTCGAAAGATTAATCAAATTTGCATGTGTTCTTTTCCTTTAAAGCTGGCAAGTGGAATGAAACGAAGTATTCACTGCTCTAGCTAATGATTTTCATGAAACCAAGAACCAATGAGATCAAGGTTGAAATTTAAACTAAGAATTAAGTGTAAGTGCATTCGACTGGATAATATGTTTACATGGATGTAATGCGTCAGGTTGATGAGCTCCTTCTTTTGTTGCGAATGCCACTATTTACAGTGGGCAGGTACATATCCAATCTCATATATCACTATTCCTTTGAATAAAACCACCCTCAGATTAAGTTGGGGAAAACAAAATTGATCCCACATGACATAGTGGTTTGATATTATATTACTGCAATTGCTCCTCATCGCTGGTAGCGGTACCAAATAGTACCAGACTGAAATGTTGGTAACTGACACTTCGTAATTTTCTTGTTCATTTTAATTTCTGACTCTGCAATGCTGGTACCAGTACCGAATAATTTTTCCAATAGTAACATTACCATTGTATCAAGGAGTAACATTACCATTGTAATTTTCTTGTTCATTTTAATTTCTAACTCTGCAATGCTGGTACCAGTACCGAATAATTTTTCCAATAGTAACATTACCATTGTATCAAGGAGTACACAACTGAGGAAGAAGCCTACAATTTCCAAAATCTAAAAAAATTCAAGTTGAAATTAAGATTTAAGCTTCTGACCCTTAATGGTATTATTAATTTTATGAGAAATCAAATATGAATTGCTACTTTGTATGGCTTACTGCACGGTGAGACGGAAGGAAAGTACCTCAGTAACAGTCACCGGTATGGCCTTCTTCGGTAGGAGGTTGCAAGAGGAGGGAGGAGAAGTCATACAACCTCGCTTGATATAACTTCTTCTCTTTTCTTCTTCTCACCTTCGAAGGGGGGAAAATGCAAAAGCTTTTTAAAGAAAATTAGAAACTGTACTCATTATTTATGCCAAGCGAGACAATCACCATGCAATGCTTCTTTGAGAACGCCAGTAATTTTTGCAATAGTTCAAATGAGAGGGAGGTTAAGAGGCGGCTGACAGCGGAAGGCGTCACCTCCTTCCAGAGCAGCGTGAGGGTAAGATGAGCAGCAGTGAACAGCGGACGGTTGATCAGGAGGGGATAAAAACGGGAGAAGACAAGTCGGCAATCCAAAAGCAAGATATATGGAGGGAGAATGAAAATGGGAAGGCGGTGAGAGTAGGAAAAGCAACACGTTGCGGGGAGATCGCAGCGTGGCACTCGCGGGAGGGCGGTGGCGAACAGGTGGGGCACAGTGCGACATCGCAGAAGGCGGAGAGATTGATTTGGGTGTTTTTTTGCCAAATCAGAGCAGCGCTGAATAGATGACGGGAGATGAGGTAGGCTTGAAGTAATCGCGTTCATCTAGGGATGATCCGACGGCCAATCAGTGGGGTTGCACTATTCATCGCTGACGTCACACTTCATCCAAAATTAAGGTATTTGTAATATCTATGAAGACGCGCATATATAGGCTAGAGGTGATAACGAGGGAAACTTTCTTTGGAAAAAAGATATGAAGAGAACGTTATAAATAATTTGTTCTTTTATGTATGTCAATCAAGATGAAGAGAACATCAAAGCTATCTTCAACTTAATTGCTTTAATGAAGATGCTCTTCTACTTCATCTAAGCAATTAAAATGAATATAGCTTTGATGAAGATGGCTCTTCTACTTGCTCTCATTTCGCTCTCTTCAGATACTTCTTTGCTAATTATTTTCATATCATATATATGTTGTTAATTATTATAGCTAGCTAATAGTTCTTTTTAACTAATTGGTACTATTTTAATATCACTAGTTACTTTTGTTTTACCAATTAATTTTAATTAGGTCCAACAATAAATGCGGATTGCTCAGGCTGGATTGAAAGTTATCCATTTCCATCATGCACTCCCGAATGGTGTAAACAAAGTTGTGGTGAAAATTGTGGAAGCCACTACGAAGATTGTTGTGCTGATCGTGTCAAATTAAATGCACTGATCGATCTGGCAATGACATGCGCAAAATTAGGCATCTAGCTCGACGAATGATCAATATATTTAATTGTGCAGATCCTGCCTTCAATTTTGTATATTAAAAAATTAAGTTGTATTGATCCTTATATTTGCATGCTTGTCAGTATTTTCGAGCACGCGTTCATAGTGCTAAAAAATACAGACAAATTAGAGCGTTGTTGGTGGCGCTCAGAATGAACTTGAAAATATTATCTCCATTTCATTTTCTTTTATATTTGCATCCTCATGAAGTCTCTGTTGGTGGCGCTGAGAATGAACTTCCCAGCTCTAAAAGAAAATGTGTAATGAGAAGCTGGAGAGCTCAGGAGCCACCACAGATAACTGTTGCTGATGCATCAAGTCACAATATCGAAATATCAATTTGGGCTGTATTGAAATCTACGTGATATGGCTGTTAATCTTAGTTTTCCAATACTTTTATTATATTGGGGGCTAAGCCCATGTCTTGTATTCTTTGGGCTACTAATTGGGAAAACAAATGGAGAGATGGAGCATGAATGAAATGGAGAAAATAGATTATATATATATGGAGTTGGCTATGGTGCTATGCATAACATAGAGGGCCTCCATGCTACGGCTCAATATTTGAGTTTTCAAAATCCTAACAGTCGATCCGAACCGTTCAACATGATCTCCATATGAATATGTACTTGCAAACCAAATTTTACACTTTTTAGAATTTTTTTACTATTTTTATAGATAGGTAGAAAAATATTTGATCTGAATGGTATAGAATTTTCAGATCAAGTAATTTTCTACCTATCTAAAAAAATAGTAAAAAAATTCTAAAAAATATAAAATTTGATTTGCAAGTACATATTCATATGGAGATCATGTTGAACTGTTCGGATCGACCGATAGAATTTAAAAACTCAAATATTGAGCCATAGCATGGAGACCCTCTATATATGCTATGCATATTAGCAATTTCCTATATATATATATATATATATATAGAGGAGGGTTCAAATACCTCCATTTTTCATGCCTCCACCATGCCTCCATTTTTATAAACTTTAATAACTCAAAATTTAAAACTTAAAAGTCAAATTAAAACCGTTGGATATGATCTACATCATTTATCTAAGCACGTGTAAAAAATTATGACATTTTAGTTTTGTTTTGGTTGTCATCAAGAGCTTGTAAAAAACGTACTAATGTGGATAATTTCTAGACGTTGATTTTTCAACTTATTGATTCACATAAAACAAAATCAAAATGTGATAATTTTTATGAGCACATAGATAAAATGTTGTAGATCATATCCAACGGTTTTATTTTGACTTTTAAGTTTTAAATTTTGAGTTATTAAAGTTTTTAAAAATGAAGGCATGGTGGAGGCACAAAAAATGGAGGCATTTGAACTCTCCTCATATATATATATATATATATATATATATTTTTTTTTTTTTTTTGCCAAGACAGATAACGTGTTATATATATTTATATTTCAAGAACTAAGAAAAATGAATAAATGGATGAATGAACTTGTTCTTTCTTCATCTCTTCTTTACTGTTTTTTTTTTTTTTACAAATTTATTTCTAATACATTAGTTCAGTTAATTTTGCCTCAAGTTCTTCAATTAGGACAGTAAGCTATATAAATTTTCATTAATGGCCTTCATGGGTTATGACATAGAGGAAGGGTTGTGTACTTAATCATATGTACAACATGTAATAAGCATTTTACAAGATTTTTGTGTATAAAAATAAAGACAAAATTGAAGATGCCTGGTAGGTGTACGATAACGATCTCAAGAGAGGGACAGCAACACTTTCCCAGATCTTCGTATGTTGAAGGCTTCAGTTAAGGAACCGAATCTCCTACTCACATGTGGGCTGGAAATTCTTACTCCTAAAGTCACAAACATGTGGATCCGGAGTGGATTTGAGGCAAAATTATATTCAATATTTAAATATCAAAATCCATCCGGACTCACCTGTTAGTAACTTTAGATGTAGGAATTTCTTGCCCACAGGAGGGCAAGTGATCCGATTCCTTCAGTTAAAGGCTGATGGAAGAAGGAAAAAGAAGAGAGCACATAAAACCCTTTGTATATATATAAAGGGCTTACGTAGATCTTTCTATCTAAATCATTATAATAAAAATCGACAAAGAGAAATAATAAACACTTTTGTAAAAATGTAAGAGGATACTTAACCAAATTTTGAAATGCATATGAATATTTAAACCTAGTTGACAAATATAGGAGGCCTTTGGTACATTTTTTTGATAAATAAATTGAATGATGCCGTCACGCTGTCAAATGTAGCAATCCATTTATATTTTCCTTAATTATTTCTCATATTATATATTATATGTATTGAAGAAAGAATCAGAAAATCAAATAAAAAAAGTAAGACATCAATAACTTTCTTATTATAGCACCGCTAATTTAAAGCTATTTAATTTTAATTTTAATCATACCATGTACACAGTACGTGTCTCGAGTATGTATCTAAGTAAATTTAGACTTCTACACATAAAAGAACATCAAAAATATACATTGAATCTAAAGAAGAAAGATTATTTGAATGAAGAATAATATTCAATTTAAAATTTTATCTTTTAATCATAATCGTTGGTGGATCAGAACAACTACGTACGTGGTTAATAGAATGGAGAAATGGATATATTTTTGAAAGAAAAACTGGAATATTGTGCTTTAATTTACTGGGTCCGCCGATATTTTGAGTAAATTCTAATACTATATTGTATTGTAATATAATGTGACTTGATATTAATTGGGCTCCAGATTTAGGTTGTGGGTGGACTGGGTCCAAATAAAGCTCAATGAGCTGAGCTGATACTGTTTTTTTTTTTTTTTGGAAGACTGGGTCCATTATAATTTTTATTAATATCCAAAGTTAATTACAAATTAATTATTATACCCACGTTTTCCGACTTTTGCCAAAAATGTCCAAACCGGCCATAAAATGGCTTTTTTTTTTTAGAGACACTATGAAGAGCAAGATAATGAAATCTAACACTGAAAATTCGAATTTATTGTTTAAATTATTTGTTAGATTACTTCTTTTGATTTATAATTAGCATATTTATACTAAAATACACTAGATTACTTGAAATTATGTTGAATTACACTATATTACAATAAATTATGTTGAATTACGCTAAATTATAATAACTTCGCTAATTATGCTGAAATACGGTAAATTACGCTAAACTACGCAAAATTACGCTAAAGTAGACCGATTTTGTGCCATCTTTCATGAATCATAAAAAATAGTAAAAAAATTTTAAAAATAGTAAAAATTGGTATTCTACAAGTTCATTATGTAACTAATTTACTGAGCTACTTAGATTGAATAATATAAATGAAAATCTTAATCGGAAACTTCAACTCGAGTTTTGAGGCTCTTCCCTTTATTTTTTAGCAATTCTAAATTTTGAAATCTGGCATACACGGACGCATGAGTATTTTCGCAAACTTTCCGAAAATTGGTCATTTGCTGAAATCGGACACTCGAGCGCCATTTTATGGCCGTTTGAAGTTTCATCATCGTTTTTCGCCTTTTCAATGAAGATATCGTCCCTATTCATATGTAATTTAGCGTAATTTATCGTATTTTAGTGTAATGTAATGTAATTTTGTGTAATTTAACTTAATATAGTATAATTCAACATAAATTCAAGTAATTTAGCGTATTTTAGTATAAATATGCTAATTATATATCAAAAAAAGTAATATAACAAAAAATTTAAACAAAAAATTCGAATTTTCAGTGTTAAATTTCATTATCTTGCTCTTCATAGTCTCAAAAAAAAAATAGGAAACCGGCCATTCTGTGGCCGGTTTGGAAATTTTTAGCAAAAGTCGGAAACGTGGCCATAATAATTAATTTGTAATTAATTTTGGATATTAATAAAAATGTCATATGATTAGCCAGAAATTTGTAGTCATAAAAACACTATGCTGATACATAGTTAGGTGAACAATACAAATGATAAGATGAAATGATTATCTTGTGTTATCTTATTACAAAAATGATTCTTACTCATATATCATACCATATAATAATTCAATAAATAAATTCTTCTGTTTATGATTTCTACGTTAATAAGCTACTAGCAGTTTTCTAATTACATTAAAATATATTATATCAAAGATGTATATAATGATTAAGATATTTTCGAAAATCAAATATTGACAAGTATGGGGTTATTATTTCGTTTATTTGTACTCTCATAATAGTTATCAAAACAAAGTAAACTATTAAACCAAAACCAATAGTAGGCCTTATCTGTAATGCAAGATTGACATATCTGGCTCACAAACTTTGTTTCATGGTTTGGAAACTCGGCCGAGTACAAGTTGAGTTGGTCGAGAAAACTTGGTATCGGTCGGATCCGATTCGAGTTTTACCTGAGTCTCATGCCCATACGAGTTTTTCATCAAAACTCGGTTGGACAGTGTTTGACTCGGCTGAGTTCCGATTTTTAGGCCAAGTCAGGCCGAGTCAAGCCAAGTCAACCGAGTTTTACACCAAGTTGAGCCGATTCAAGACAAAAATGACTGATTCTCACCAACCTGGACCAAGTCTCAGCCACCTGTGCCGTCGTAAGGTGACCTGGACTGCATGGATGCTTGAGTTGCTGCGCATCGTCAAGACTAAAGAGTTGCTGAGCACTGTCAGAACTTAGAAGCCTTTTAGATTTTTGAAACAAAATGTTGGTGGAGAAGAAAATTTTGGGAAAAAAAGAAGAGTTGAAAGAAAAATTTGGGGGAAACAACGTATTTTTGGGGAAGCAGCGTTTTAGCAAGTGGAGAAGACGTGAAGTACACGGATTGTATTTTTTTTTTGAGTGGACCACATTTAAAAATCGTACTCCAACAGTAATAAAAAAGAGCAGGAATCCTTATTCCACCTGTGATATGTAGTACATTTATTTCTTCAGACTAGATTTTTGAAAGTTTGAAAATTTTGACTAAAGTGAAGTTAAAATACTGTGCATCCGTGATTCTTTTTTTGGTTTTTCTTTTTCTGATTTGACTAAAAGTAAAAAAACATACCATGTCATTTACTAATTTGTATAGCGCATAGTAAGCAAAGGTGATAATTGAGTATATAATTCTTGTCTATAAATTGATAAGAGAATTAACATTCTAACTTCAAACAAAAAAAAAAGAACTAACATTCTAAATCGAAGCAAGGAAGAGAAATTTGCTTTTGAAAATTGTATGATCTGGTGATCTGTTCTAGCCTTATTGGTCTGTTCAGGTCAAAAAATAAGAAAAATTATTTATGTTTTATTTTTAATTTGATGTTGCATTAATATTGAATATTATGGTTTAGATTGTACAATATTATACTTACATTTTTATTTCTTTTAGTTAAATATTTACTAAGACATAATCGTGCCTCTGTTAGTTAAATAGATATATATATATATATATATTATGGTTTATATTTTTAATCAGTCAAAGTTGTGCGGTGTCTCTGTTGAATTTATATTGATTTTAATGATATAGATATTTCAATATTGTAGATTAATTATTTTTTTACAATTTTTTTTCCTATTTTTATTATAAAAACAAGTATTTTAATAAAAAATCCGAGTATCCGAGTTGACTCGGCCGATTCCAACCAATTCCTCCGATTCCGAATCAAGGGTCCACTACCAGATTCCGATTCCGATTTCGAATTTCAGAACCTCGCTTTGTTTTCAACCAAAGTGCCGTGAGGCAATTTTGAGGTGATTCAGGCGATCCAAATCAAGCGAGAGAAAAATTCAGTGAAATCAAAATCCAAACAAAAAAATGAAATCTATGTGAGTGATGATCAACCGATTTAGTCCTCACGGGCTTTTACTGCTGCACTTTTCTCAATTCAGAATTATTTTTATGGACCACAGAAGAACATATCTTTCAAACAAATCATTCTCCAGCATGTTCCTTCTCAAGTTTAATTCAAACAAGATGCTGTCAGATTATTAATTCTAGCCTAACGAAAAATAAAACAAATCAAATCTGATGAAGAGACCGCTGGCGATTGGAACAATTTTCTAGAAATTATAGGTCGAGGGCCCCGCAGGTTATTTCATATTTTATGTATTTTTTTTAACAACAATATCATTCCATTTTATTTTTATTTTGAATAATAAAACATATAACCGTCCATTAATTCTTCATTCAAAATTAAATGCGTCGGCGGAGCTAATTTTTGCTAGAGTTTACCTGGTAATTAAATATCTATTCAAGTTTTGTCAACTCATTATTTATTTTTGGACATATACTATAAATGATTATTTTGTGATGTCTTATTAATAACAATGATTCTTACACATATATTTCAATTAATAAATTCTTATGTTAATAAAACAATACAATTTCAAAATTAATCTGGAGGGGTCATGGAGGCCTTGTGGCTCCGGTTAATTATGTCGTGTTATTTAGCCCAAACCGGACCAATTAATTATAGGTCAAAATATTTTATTATCTTTTATGCTCATAAAATAAGATAAATTTTGTTTGAAACCCTAAACAAAGTTTTTTTAGTTCTTATAAAAATATTAAAATTACAAGTGAACAAATATGCATAACTAAAATTCAATACGAAACATTAATTCCTTCCTGCTACGGAAATACCTCAATTTCCAATGATAAAATACAAAATACTGACTTGGTACTGCTGATTCCTAAACGACGCCTAAGAATTAATTAACATCCCTTTTTATTATTCCCTTGTGACTTGTGAGCATGCATGCATGCATGCACAGCATGTATGTATGTGTCTATTAGTCTCACGTGGTGTCGGCAGCCGAAAGGGTGCATTAGTTGCCAATTAACTGCTAATTAAGTTCCAGTTAAATAAGAAAGAGTTAACCAAAGCGTCATACCAGATAACTGAAAAGAATTAATCCTGACCGCCATTTTCCTTAATAAAAGAACTATGGTTTATCAATTTCACTTGTTGCCTATAAATATCCCTCAAAATTTAAATTGATTTAACAATTACTATTCGCATCAGTCTACGTACCCAACAATGACAATCGATCACCCGTGGCGGCGAGCTTAATCTGAACCTTCTAATCGACAAAAAATCCCAGAAATTGTTGTTTGATGAAGTCCGGAGAGATGTGGTCGATTTTCTCTTTAGTCTGTTGTCCCTGCCCATTGGTTCATTGAGCAAACTAATAACCGAAGAATGGACTTTCGGTACCTTGTCCAACATGTACCGCAGCTGGGAGCAGCTAGATGGAAGCTGCCTTTCTAAAACTCAAATGGCTGGAAATAGTTTCATACCTGTTATTAGGCCTACATCTACCGTCAATTTTGCTCTTCTCGTTTGTTCTGCAAGTCGAGTTACTGCACAAGAGGTGTATAATTGTGGTTGCAATTCTAGCTTTACCTTTGTGTATAATAATGTTTGCGAAAGATGCGGTTTATCCATGAAAAACAAATTATATTTTGGGCCTGCTGTCCCAAAGGCAGAGGTCGAAAGAGACGGATATGTCAAAAATTTCTGTACTAATGCTGTTATGGATGATCTATCGATGGAGCCTATGATTCCTTTTGGGAGTATTGGGCTTCTCAAAAAAATGGGGTACATGGATTTAAGCCTGATTGAAGAAAAATCAGTCAGTCTAGATATCCGACAGGTCAGTTCTGTTTATTTCTTGTTCAACTTCAATAAGAGTACATTCTCCATAGTGACATGCAGTATGAGAAATTTAGATTCTGTACTGAACTTGATGCACAAAAATGAACATTCATATATTGAGCAAAGTTCATGATATCCAGAACATTCATATCTTGCCACCTGGAGTACCAAGAGGTCTCTTTTCTTCTCAGTATTACTTTTATATGATAAACTATCCAAGTGGCAAGATTATAATTCATTCTTCTAATAATCAAATAGTTTAGTACAAGTTTTTTTTCTTTATTTTGTAATACAAAAATTTATGTGTATTGCATAGTAATTAGTTTGTTTAATTCACGTTGTTTTTTATCGTACATTCGTACTAGGGTTTGGAGCTTTTAAACACATTATTTAATTCAAAGAATGTACTCACTGATATATATGTTTCTCGCAAAGAAGAATTAAGGCAATGCATGCAGAAGAAGTCAACTGAGCTCTGACGTTTTTATTATTAGATTACTTAATTTCATGTAAGAGCTCGTATTTTCTACGAAGTTTGGAATATCTTATGATGGAGTAATTTATGCTACTAATGTTTTGGATCTTTAATATATAAATTTTATTTTGATCTTTATTTGATGAAAACCTTGTTCTTTAAACGTTGTACATGGTTAATTGTTATTGTTAAACTCAAAAATTTCCAAAATTTTCAAATGCATGTAAAATTGTTAACAACTTTTTCATCATCAATACCCTAAAAATTTTAGATATATGTTGAAAAAGTAGTCTTTTGTATATTCTATTTTTTTGTAAGATGATAGTCGAGCGATCAAAAGAAGGAAGCAACACATGTTTAATTTCCAAACGCTAGGACTTGTTGAATTCGAATTCCACACTTAAGAGTTTTTAACAGAAACATATCTTATCACAAGTTTTGCTGACATGCTTAGCTTAAAATAAGTTGAAGAAATAATGAAAGATTCTTCATGAAGTGCAACCAACATCAAATGCAAAAAGAAGAGAACAAAACTGGATGCAATGAGAGAGGAAAAAAAAACATAATTTTGAATTTAAACGGCACATTCAGTGGACCATCGAAACCTCCAATTTGGTTTTCTTTGAGAATATCATAGTGTTGAGCTATAGGCCTATAGCATCAATTAATTTGCTAGTAACAGTGTTGACCATTAATCTAATTCCTTCCATGGCCCAAGTGTCATCTAGATGGAACCTAATCTCCTGCATCCCGTGGGTTGAAAATTTCTATTTCTAAAGTCACTAACATGTGAGTCTGAGGTGGGTTTTGAGATAAAATTATATTTAATATTTAAATGTCAAAACTCATCCCAAACTCACATGTCAGTGACTTTAGAGACAGGAATTTACTGCCCACAGG
Source organism: Carex parvula (assembly GCA_025461045.1). NCBI lineage: Eukaryota > Viridiplantae > Streptophyta > Magnoliopsida > Poales > Cyperaceae > Carex > Carex parvula. Next base: position 66,379 of record JAJGRW010002560.1, on the reverse strand, counting down.
GGACAGGAGATTTGGTTCCCATCCACATAGTACTATTTTGTTTGCTTAATTCAGACAACTAAAAAAATGCTGATTCTTTTTTCAAAATATCAAAATAAAGAATCTAAATTATGATATACTGAATTGGATGTATTCCGAAAGTCTGCGTTTAGTCAATGTTTTGGTATTTAGAAAATTTCAGTGTTTTACAATGTTTGAATACATGAATCTTGAATTAATGACTTGGGAACGCATGCATTCATAATATATATATAGATTTTTTAAATATTTCAAAAAAAAAAATATTATTAATTGTTAACATTTATTTTAAATAGATTTGTTAATCATCCCATTCTTACCTCTTGCTCTCGAGTAGCTAACAAAATAAGAAGATACATAATTTTGTATTAGTGGTGGTATATAGTTTCTTTTATTTACGTAACAAATCACTATAGTACCGTCACTATATATGAAATCAAGAAACAACAGCTATTAGTAAGAAGTAACAAATTTGGTACCTCTGGCCTACGGGCTTTTATTATAAAAAAAATTAATTTTTCTTCGAAAAAACATACTGAATATGTTTTTGAAATTGTATATAAACCCTTGTAACTTTCAAATTTATAACACTATATTATTTTTCTATCTATTTGTAACAAATGCACCTCGTAAGTGGAGCTTACTTGCTGTTGAGAAATAAGAGAATTGCCTCAGAAAATCATCATAGGCTATTTAGGAAGGAAATAAACTAGCAATCAAAATCTAGCTGTTAGGCTAAATTAGGTACCTAGCTTATTTCTCCAATTAGGCAAATACAGAATCCAAATATTTAGGAAAGTCTCCAACGGCTACAAGAAGGTTGGGTTTATATATACCCATGTAATGCTTATGTAAAGATCAGAAAAATTTAATATAATTATTCATCATTTCAATTTTTCTAGATGGTATCAGAGCTCTTTCTGTACCAGCAATAGGTACAGAGCAACAACCCACAACACCACAAACATACAACCTGGTAATTTACCAGAACAACAATGGCCGACAAAATTCAGATTGATGCCAATACCTCACTGAAATTAACTCCCATGTTACTCAATGGCAAAAACTACCAGTCATGGTCCAAATCAGCAATAATCTCACTCAAAGGCAAAGGCAAGTATGGGTACATCACAGGCGACAAGAAAAAGGCTGATGCAAACAAAGACGAATGGGAGATCCATGACAATCTGATCATGTCATGGCTCCTAAACTCCATGCAACCAGAAATCAACGAGCTTTTTATACATGGTACCGAAACCTCTGCCAAGATGTGGACAGCCATCAACAAAATGTTCGGTAAACAAAACAACTTTGCCCACATCTTCCAAATCAAACACTACATTGCCCAAATCAAACAAAACCAGAAATCCATCACACAATATTTCGGGGCAATGAAAGCTAAATGGGATGAATTAGACATCCACCAACCCGATACCACAGATCCAGAAAAAATCCAAGAACGAAAAAATCAAGATCGAACATTTCAGTTCTTAGCAAACCTGGACCAGAGTTATGAACACGTCCGGCAACAAATCCTTTTCGGAGCCAACCTTCCCTCTCTCGAATCCATCGTCGCTCTCCTAGAACAGGAGGAATCGAGGCGCGATGTCATGCACACCAACCCCCAGACCGGCGACACCTCAGAGAACCAAGCCTTCCTCTCATACAACAACAAATCTCAAAACCCTAACTTCCACAAAGCTCAATCCAGCGGTTCCGAGAGGTGTGACTGTTGCAAGAAGACAGGCCACACAAAGGAACGGTGCTGGTTCCTTCACCCGCACCTCAGGCCAAAGAAATGGAAAGGGGGCGGCGGCGATCGGGATGGAGAGAAGCGAAAGGGGGAGGGTGAGAAAAAAGGATTCGCAGCAACACAAGGAACCCTCTCATCTTCTGGCGCAACAAATACATCCGGTTCAGTAGCCGAACCATGCTCCGAAACTGGAGAGGATCCCATGCGGCAACTGATGGCGCAGCTGTCTGTGATGCTTGCTAGACAGAACAATAACTCATGCGGTATTGCTTTAAATTCAATTAATTTTCTACCTAATTGTCAATTAATAATAGACACTGGTGCTACTGACCATATGATATGCAATATAGAGTTATTTAAGTCCCTAGAAATGTGCAAAAATGACCAATATATTTTAGTGGCCAATGGAACCAAGGTACCCATTACTGGTATAGGTACCATTAATCTCTTCTCCAAAGAAATTAAAAATGTTCTATACATAAATTCATTTACAACAAATCTAATTTCTGTAAGTAAAATTACGCAAGAGTTTAATTGTGATGTACTATTTTCAAAAACAAATGTTAAATTTCAGGACCAAATAACAGGGATGATGATTGGTGAGGGATTCTATGACAAGGGACTCTATATGTTGAATTATCAGAAATTTAATTTATGCGCAACCAAGCAACCTAGTGAAAATGAATTGTGGCACAAGAGACTTGGACATCCTTCTGATAGAATTTTAAATTCCTTTTTAAATTTTCCTTTAAATAATTGTGTTAATTGCGATACTTGTAAGTTAGCTAAACAAACTAGGCTTCCGTTTTCATTATCAATTAGCAAGAGTAAAGCACCATTTGAATTAATACATTCTGACGTATGGGGACCCGCTCCTACTACTTCATATAATCAATTTAGATTTTTTGTGTTATTTATTGATGATTTTTCTCGTGCTACTTGGTTATATTTACTTAAATCAAAAAGTGAAGTTTTTTTGTGCTTTCAAGAATTTGCAACTTTGGTAGAAAATCAATTTAATACAAAAATTAAAACATTTAGGTCTGATAATGGCACAGAATTTGTTAATAACAATTTTTCTCAATATTTTAAAAGTAAAGGAATTTTACATCAAACGACTTGTATAAATACACCCGAACAAAATGGAGTCTCCGAAAGAAAAAATAGGCATTTGTTAGAAATGACAAGAGCACTTTTATTTCAAATGAATGTCCCTAGGCAATATTGGTCAGATGCAGTACTCACGGCCACATATTTAATTAATAGACTCCCTAGTGTTAAATTAGAAAATAAAAGTCCTTTAGAAATACTTTACCAAAGAAAAATTAATATTGACCATTTAAGGATTTTTGGTTGTGTGTGCTTTGTTCATAAAAAGAGAAAAGATAAATTTGACTCAACATCAACAAAGGCTATTTTCTTAGGATATTCCACACACAAAAAGGGATATAAGTGCTATGATCCACTTAATAAAAAAATGTTCATCTCAAGGGATGTTATTTTTAATGAAAATAAAACTTATTTTTTAAAGGAGGAGATTAGTGAGCCTATTACCAATAGTCAAAATGGAGTATTGTTACCAACCAACCATTCTCATGATGTGATAACCTTGACCGAAAATGAAAATAGAGATGAAAATAATATAAGTGAACCAGAAAATGAAATTGAGGAAAATAACAATCCTACTAATGACAATCATGAGAATAATGAAGAAAATAATGTAAGAAGGTCTTCAAGGACAACTCAACCATCCTCCAGGCTTCGAGACTTTGTGACTTACAAGGTAACATATCCTATTCAAGATTTTATTTCTTATGACAAAATTTCAACAAATTACAAAGCCTTCTTGACTTCTCTCTCTAAACAAGAAGAACCAAAAAACTTCCAAGAAGCCTTAAGTCAACCTGTATGGTGTGAAGCCATGAAAGAAGAACTTAGGGCATTAGAAAAAAATAATACTTGGGTTATTATGCCTCTACCAAAAGACAAAAAACCAGTTGGATGCAAATGGGTGTACAAAACAAAATATAACAGTGACGGTACCATAGAAAGATATAAAGCTAGATTGGTGGCTAAAGGATATACACAAACCTATGGTATTGACTATCATGAAACGTTTGCTCCAGTTGCAAAAATGAACACTGTTAGGATTTTATTCTCAGTAGCAACAAATAATGGTTGGAACCTTTACCAAATGGACGTGAAAAATGCTTTTCTTCAAGGAACACTTGAAGAAGAAGTTTACATGAACCTACCACCTGGTCATGAGAGAGAGAAAGATTCTAATCTTGTTTGTAGGTTACAAAAATCCATATATGGTCTGAAGCAATCTCCAAAGGGCATTTTATGGAAAACTTAGTTTTTTTCTTAAATCATGTGGCTTTACAATTAGTAGTGCTGATAATTCTCTTTTCACAAAGTAATGACAATATTGTTATTGTTTTAGTTTATGTAGATGACATAATTGTTACAGGAAATAATCAAACAGAACTTAACATGATTAAATGTCAGCTGAAGAAAAAGTTTGATATAAAAGATTTAGGAATATTGAAATATTTTCTAGGCATTGAAGTAGCCCATTCAATCAAAGGTCTATTTATCTCTCAAAGGAAATATGCACTAGATATTCTTAAAGAAACAGGTAAAATAGAATCAAAACCTGCCTCAACACCCATTGAATATAAATGCAAATTAAATACCGAGGATGGAGAACTATTAAAAGATATAAATTAATTTCAAAGACTTGTGGGAAAATTAATATATTTAACAGTAACAAGACCTGATATCTCATTTGCTGGTAGTCAAATTAGTAAATTTATGCATGCACCTAAGACACCTCATTTAGAAGCAATTAATAGAATTTTAAGATATTTAAAAGGATCACCTGGAAAGGGAATATGGATGAAAAATAATAATTCTAATGAAGTGTGTGGCTATTCCGATGCAGATTGGGCAGGAAGCTTCGATAGAAAATCAACTACTGGCTTCTGCACATTTGTAGGTGGGAATCTAGTCACATGGAAGAGCAAGAAGCAAAATGTTGTAGCAAGATCAAGTGCTGAAGCAGAATATCGAGTTATGGCATCAACCGCTAGTGAACTAACTTGGGTTAGACAAGTGTTAACCGATTTGAATATTACAAATCATGAACCTATAAAAATGTTTTGTGATAATCAAGCGGCTAGACATATTGCGTCTAATCCAGTTTTTAACGAAAGAACTAAGCACATTGAAGTCGATTGTCATTCTGTGCGAGAAAAAATTCAAGCAAAAGAAATCGAAACACCATATGTGAAGAGTCAAGATCAACTTGCTGATATCTTCACAAAAGGGCTAGAACCAGGACCATTTTATAAAATTACAAGCAAGATAGGATTGATCGACATTTACGATCCTAACTTGAGGGAGAGTGTTGAGAAATAAGAGAATTGCCTCAGAAAATCATCATAGGCTATTTAGGAAGGAAATAAAATAGCAATCAAAATCTAGCTGTTAGGCTAAATTAGGTACCTAGCTTATTTCTCCAATTAGGCAAATACAGAATCCAAATATTTAGGAAAGTCTCCAACGGCTACAAGAAGGTTGGGTTTATATATACCCATGTAATGCTTATGTAAAGATCAGAACAATTTAATATAATTATTCATCATTTCAATTTTTCTAGACTTGCAAACGAATTTTTTTCTACAATTCTCGAGGCCAGTTGAGTTTTTGTTCATTCCCAACACTGTAGTTCTCTTTGTAAAATCGTCTTGGAAATTGAATAAAGCGTGATGAACAGGGACAGCCCTCTAATGAAATCCTATTCAAATATATTTGATACGTGTGCTTTATACAGTGCTCTATGACACATATAATTATATGCTACTCATAAATTTTGTTCATTCCCAAAATAATTAATAATGGATTTCTTTGGAGACCGTACGTGTCTTGAATTTAAATTGGAGAAATTATATATGTACTCATTGACAAAGGAGAAAGAAGCCAACTGTGCTAGTAAACGCTTTCTAACTTACAATTAATTAATTATGGTTTTTATTAATTTATCTAACTAGGGTTTAGAATTACTAAATGTTAAATGTTAAATGACATCCACATTCTGATACCCAGAGTTTTATCTTATGCGCATCAAAATAAGATACATTTTGTTTGTAATTGAAAATCTAAACAAAATTTTTTTTTTTTATATAAAGATTAGAATATATACAAGTGAAAAATATGCATAACTAAATTTCAATCAAAAGCATAGATTCCTGCTACAGGAAATTCCAATTATAAAATACTTTCTCCTTTTAATATAATTCTTAATTTTTAAATGAAAACTTCATCTTTTTATTATTCCCTCGAGACTTGTGAATGATGCATCGCCTTCGAAGCATTCTCATCTGGTCAACTGGATCCATTTTTAAGATCACAGGGCAGTGTGTTTGTGTTTCATTGCTAATTAAGTGCTACTTTTAAAATCGATTGTTGATCTTTACCACGTACTATTGCCTATTAATATCCCTCAAATTGAAATTGATTTGACAATTTCTAATCGAGTTAGTCTATCTAACAATGGCTACCACCAGTGGCTGCAAGCTTGAACTGAAGCTTCTGATAAATTTATACTACAGAAATTTATGTCTATTGCGTTGTAATTAGTTTGTTTAATTTATACTTTTCCGATTTTAGTACAGTATATTTGTTTTTGTAGACTTAGTTTTTTCCTTCTTTTTTTTGTCTTACTAGGGTTTGAATCTTCTAAAGACATCATTTAATTTAAAGAATGTACTCACCGATATGTTTCTGGCAAAAAAGAAATAAGGCCATGCACATGAAGCCAACTGAGTTCTGATGATTTGATTATTAATTTATGTAGTTTCTTGTAATAGCTCGTATTATCTATCTAGTTAATTGGGATATCTTATGATGGAGTAATTTATGCAACTAATGTTTTGGACCTCATGATATATGTTATTTAGATATTTATTTATATGACAAAGCTAGGCTCTGATCTTTGAACGTTGTGCATCGTTGTTGTTAAGACTCAAAACTGTCCAAATTTCAAATGTTAATTTGGTAATAGAATTTTCATATCCCCTAAAAAGTTCAGAGATATGATAGAAAAATAATCTTGTGTATATTCTGCTCTTTTTTATTAAAGATGACAAAGAAAATGGATAATTTTCTTGACTAGAGTCATCGCCATCAAAAAAGGCCCATTCAATTGCTAGCCAGTTCAAACCTCTATTAGTTGTATACAATTCCAAAGTAACAATGTTGAACTAAGTATAGCTAGAAATTAGCATCAATTAATTTGCTAGTAACAATGTTGACTAATTTAATTCTTCCCACGGCCCATTGTTAAGGTCGGCCCAAGTGTCATTTGAAAAGTGGCCCGTCCTATCTCTGTTTGTTTGTGCTTTTCGTCTTATGCCCATTGTTATGTGAGCCTAAAAATGTCATGATTATGCCGAATTTTTGTAGTCGTAGAAACACTGTGCTTATACATGTTTAGGTAAACAATATAGAAAATATGATGAAATGATTATCGTGTGCAGTCTTATTATAAAGAATGATTTTTACAGGGTTAAAATGCACCATTGGTTTTGTGCTCCAATTATGCTCTACATCCTTATTTTCATTTTCAAAGTCCGAACAGTTGATCCAAATCGTTCACCATGATCTTTGTATTAAAATGTACTTGGAGACCAAATTTTATATTTTTTGGAATTTTTTTTAATAATTTTTTAGATAGGTACAAAATCGATGTTTCAGAAGATTCTGGACCATCCAAAATAGTGATTTTGTACCTATCTAAAAATATAGTAAGAAAATTTCAAAAATTATAAAATTTTGTCTTAAAGCACATTTTAATATGAAGATCGTATTGAGCGGTTCAGATCGATTATTCGAACTTTGAAAACGGAGAAAAAGACGTGGAGCATGATTGGAGCACAAAACCAATAGTGCATTTTAACCCTACTCATCATGAAATATAGTTTAATTAATTAACTCTTCTGTTTATGTTTCTTAAGTTAATATTTTACTAGCAGTTTTTTAATTAATTCTTCTGTTTATCCCCTTTGAAAGTCGGTATTGTTAAGTTCTCCATTTCTCTCTGTTTCTCTTCTCTCCTCTCTCCTAATGAACGAGGAAATCATAACTTGGTGTTTTGATGTGTACGTTGATCCTTCCGGTAGATGGGGAGCATTGTGACAGATTTGCCTCCTTGATGAATTTGTGCTTTTTGGCAATTCACACCCTTGGAAATAAAATTAAAAGCTATGATAGTCAGTCAGCACCGAGGAAGAAGAAGCAATGGTAGTCATTCCAGTCTTACTCAAAAATTAAATTCAAATTCAATTTCTCCTCTCCTTACTGATATATGAATATATGATATTTAACCTCTATTCGCACTCGCCTTCCTAAGAATTTTACAAATTGAAATAATCAGTAAGCAAAACTCTGTAGAAACAGAGGGTCAAGCACCACCACAGCCAAGATGCTCGTTTCAGAGGGGCAGAGTTCAGATGAGGCTCACTCCTCTCAGAAGAGAAACAGAGAGAAGAGAGATGGAGGGCAGGTACAAAATTTTGGAAGGGGTAAATTTGTCAATTAATTTAGTTTTTAATCATTATTAATTTATATTTTTTAGTAGAAAAAATCAGAAATGACATATTAATAAAATCAATGAGTTTAATTAGATGGGGAAATAACTAAATTTTCAAGTTTGGATGGAGAAATATCTAACTAAAGAAGTTATGATGTGTTGTAACTTGGCTAGAACAGGAATAGGCTAGGGCAATATTTACTTTATTCTGTTCTAAATTGATGTGTTGTATAGCATGGAATGCTTAGTTATGTAGTGAACCTTACCCACGTTGCGTGGGGCAGGTGCCTGTAACATTCCACCTTAGTAGCCCCGACTAAGAATTAAAAAAAAAAATTAATTATGATGGACATATATCTAAATTTCTCTTAAATTAATAATGTACCGTTGATAATGGTAATTAAAGTGCTTCCAGCGTAGTCAGGAGCTAACCCAATAAAGATCAGGTAGGGAACAGTTGTTCTTTTTGGATTTTAAATTTTTATGAAGTTATATAGGTCCGGACTTACTTTGCCTGCTCTTTGAATTTTATTTGTCTTCCTCTGAAATTCTGATTTGTAATTAGAGTTAAAATTAGAATAAATTTCTTTAGTTCTTATATATTGGTTATTAGACTTTGAAGTTAGAACATTGGAAATTAGAAGTCAGAGTATTATTTTTAAATCCGATTCGCTATTTTCTTGCACCCAGAAAAATCCTAGAGTGAGGCTACGGTACTATGCATAGCAACTTGTATATCCGTTAGTTGCAAATTAAGTAATTATATCCTGAATAGGCCCCTGAACAGGCCCCTGAACATATTCTTATATATCCGTTAGTTGCAAATTAAGTAATAATATCATGTGCCTGGTTAACAAGTATAAACAAGTTCATCATGTGCATGCCTGGTTAGAAGACTCAAAATCAGGGGATTCAAATTCAATTCCAATTGAGAGATGAAGATGTCATTTTGGAAACCTCTGAAGATGAAGCAAAACTTTCGATATGCTTTGCTTTGGGCATGCGTGGTGATTGTAATGCTGTGTCTGATTTCTCTCACGAGTCCACGAAGGACTACAAATTTTGTTCAGTGTATAGGTAACTAGGTTACATTTTTTTCATTTCTCGATTTCAACAGCTACAATATGATCGATCCGCACGGGATATACAACTATAATTATTTACATATTAATTAATTTACTTCATATGTCAAGCGACTTACAGAATTTTGCTTTTGTGCAGGAAAAGAAGCTGAAAAATCAAGTTCGACAACTTCCTCATATAAACCATTTTGCGACTACTCATCTGATAGATCTGATGTTTGTGATATGAAAGGCGATGTTCGAATTTATGGTGCCTCATCATCAGTTTTCTTCATCAGATACCATCAAAATGGGGATCAAGTAGGTGATGATGAAATAGTTCGAATCAGGCCTTATCCCCGCAAGTTTGATCCAAATTTATTGGAAAGGATTGGTGAAGTTAAAATAACTTCCACGAGCAACAGCGCAAGGGCCTATACTTGTGCAAAAAATCAAAGCATCCCTGCTATTGTTTTTGCAAATGGAGGCTTCTTAGGAAACTTCTACCATGACTTCAACGATGCCTTGATCCCTCTATTTATAACATCTCGACAATTTAATGGAGAAGTCCAGTTTCTGATAACCAACATGAAAGCCTGGTGGGTCGGGAAGTACAAACCAATTCTTAGTAAATTATCTAATTACGTGTTAATAGATTTGAAAAATGAAGATCGTGCGCGTTGCTACTCTCGTGTGATTGTCAACCTCCATAGCCACAAAAAAATAAGTATCGACCCGTCAAGAACTCCGGGGAACTATTCTATGGTCGATTTTGCCAGAATTTTGAGGACAGGATATTCCCTTGATCGAGAATTTGTGGACATCAGCCAGAGAAAACCAAAGCTTTTGATCATAACAAGGAGCCGCACGAGGAAGTTCACCAACACAGAAGCAATTATCTCCATGGCAGAGAAGCTGGGCTATGAGGTTCTGGCACAAGAGGTTGACTCTAATCTCGCAGAATTCTCCAAAATCGTGAACTCCTGTGATGTAATGATGGGTGTGCATGGAGCAGGCCTCACTCATTTGATGTTCCTTCCTGATAATGCAGTGCACATCCAGGTTGCACCTCTAGGAAAGCCGAGCTCAAGAGAAGACTATGGCTTGCCGACCATAGATAGGAATCTGAGGTATATACAGTATAACATTAGCGAGGAAGAGAGCACGCTTTCTGAAAAATATCCTAGAGATCACCCTGTGTTCACCGACCCAGATTCCATTTTTCGTCAAGGATATGCGGTGTCCTCTAGGATTTATCTTGTTGAGCAGAATATAAAGCTCAACATCGCAAGATTTAGGCCTGTTCTGGTGCGTGCGCTTGAGCTTCTCCGCAAGTAGTAATATCAGTGGTCATTAATTAATACGTTGAACTGTTTAGGAAATTTGAGATTAAGTTTGGTTATTTTTTTAGTACTTAATTGTTGGATCAAAATGTATTATTGCCAATTAATTGTTAACAATTGAGATTGATGATATTGAATGTATTTGACTGAGTGCTTGTATGCAGATTCAAAAAAATGTTACATCTCAGGAGCCACTGGAACTTCGGCCTTTAAATTATATGGCCTTTATTTTCTCAAGGGAAACTTGGATGTGTATATCCATGATTTTTTTTATATTTTAACATTTCTCCTCTAAACATTAAAATTGGATAATTATCCACAAATAATTAATAGTCTTTATATGTACCCACAAAGAAGGGGGTATTGGCTCATAGCCAATATGTATATATATATAAGAGATTAAGAGACTAAGATCACACTACCGACCAAAAGTTGCTGGATCGATGAAGAGTTCAGATTTTTATTTATGTGCATAAAGCCATAAAGGGAGGCATAGATCGATAGAGTTCAGATGGCCCAAGAATAAGCAAATTTGGGCAGATCGATCAGGTCATCTGGCTTGCGTTGGTCATTATTATCCCTTGTTTTAATTTCGGCTTTCTTTTTTTTTCCAAGGTTAATTGGCGGCGAAATACTGTTAATAGATATATTGATAAGATATATAGTTTGTCCTTAAATATCACTGGACTCGATAAAATTCTCGATATTTTGATCTAGTATTAAAAAAATATATATCTTTTCTGTGTAAGAAATTACAGGTTAGGAATCTGAATAAAAGTTTTCCTGTGGATATTAATTTAGTGAGGTGGCTTAATCTCTAACTTTGCTGAAAAAATTTCTAAGTTAATATCTACTTTTTCACTTTAGATGAAAAAATATTTAAAACAATAATGTGCAGTTGGAATAGGATTAAAATAACGTGTGGTTGGAATAATATATATGTAGTTGGAATAGGATTAAAATACAATAACGTGTGGTTGGAATAGTATTAAAATACAATAATGTGCAGTTTGAATAATATTTAAAACAGTAATGTGTTGTTGGAATAGTATTATAATATAATAAGGTGCGGTTGGAATAGTATTAAAAACAGTAAATTGTCATTGAAACAGTATTAAAAAACAATAATGTGTAGTTTGAATAGTATTGTCTAGTTGGAATAGTATTAAAAATAATATTGTGTCATCGGAATAGTATTATATTACAATAATGTGCAGTTGGAATATTATTGAAAACAGTAATGTGTCATTGAAACAGTATTATAATACAATAATGTGCAGTTGGAATAGTATTAAAAACAATAATGTGTCGTTGGTACAGTATTAAAAAATAATAATGTGTAGTTGGAATAGTATTAAAAAACAATAATGTGTAGTTGGAATAGCCTTAAAATACAATAACGTGTAGTTGGAATAGTATTAAAATACAATAATGTGCAGTTCGAATAGTATTAAAAACTGCATTAAAAAATAATAAGTTGTAGTTAAATAGTATTAAAATACAATAATGTGTAGTTGAAATAGTATTAAAATACATTAATGTTCAATTCGAATAGTATTAAAAATAGTAATGTGTCGTTGGAACAGTATTAAAAAATGATAATGTGTAGCTGGAATAATATTATAATACAATAATGTGCAGTTGGAATAGTATTAAAAACAAGAATGAGACAGTATTCGCGAGGGTAAAAATTAAGTGACTATACGCGAGGGTATACCGATAGAAATGTATTTTTTTTATTAGCGACGGGAGTATCTGTGAGGGTATACTGACAGTATCCCTTGCAGATACTATCCCATTCGTACAGATCAGCTGCATGCATAAGTCATGTTTGAAATGATCCACAAAATATCTCCTATCTATGTTTCCATTGGCACGTCGTATCAAAATAAAAAATATATATATAGATCTCACATTGACACGAAATATCACATTGGTACGTCCAATTCTTTTATTTTTAAAAATATTTTCAAATTGATCAAATAATTTGCTTTTATTATATTTGTGACGAATAAATCTTATATGTATTTTATATTACACTGTTTATTTTATATTACACTGTTTAGATTATTCGATAATAAATTATAAATATTTTGTAGTAGTTATGCTATTATGACTTGTCTGTTTGAGATCCCATCTGATACGATGGGATGGATTGAACTGTGTAATAGTAGGATATGTAAGTTACCAATTTTCAATATATGAAACGGGTCATTTAGGACTTTTATCGAAAAAATAATAATGAATTGCAATAACATAATATTTAATTTATTATTATTTGATAATTGTCACACCCCAGATATTGACCATATGGGGCATGATTATAACATCATCTTTGTACTTTTCTTGGTCCATCAACCTACGTCGCCAACAGAAAGGAAAACAAAATACAAAATGAAGTCAACTACAAAACTCAGTAACCGGTTATTTAACGACGCGCTTCTCTATAATTGGCTTAACTTAATAACCATTCAAACAAGTCGGATTAATGCACACAAATACACATGAAATTATGCATGCATATTTAACCGGCAATAGCACGTCGGTCTAGGTTATCCGTAAAACGAGTCACATCGTATTCACACATGTGTAATCCCTGCCACAGGCGATTCCCACATTCTCATAAAACACAATTTATTAAACCGCCAATCGAATGGGAAATACATCCAACATTAGAAGGCCGCCAACCCACTTGGAAGTCCAACCAACAGTGGGAGGCTACAATCACAAATCAAATTCCAACCTCAAAACCGCTATTGCGTCAAATATGACATCATAATCCAATATGCAATACCAATATCCAAATCAACCATACAAAACGAAAACACAAATTATAGAGAAATCTGGTTACCTAATACGAGATGTTCGGAATTTCAAATCGGATTGCAACGACATATTAGAATCACAGCGTAGTCGGAATTCGAATCGAACATTGATATTAATTATCAAAATAATTGTCGTGAGAAGATTTCTTTAATTCTTTCTATTTTCTTTTTATTTTTCTCTCTCTTTAATTTAATCTCTTTTTTGAGGTTCTTTTTCTTTTCTTATGTGGACGCGGCAGGGAATGGATCGGACATGATCATAGGAAAATTGAAATGGGGAGCGGATTAATACAAAATAGAGAGGCGGCAGGAGAATAAAAAGGAGGGGTGGTTACATCAGGAGTTGCGTTTAACCAGGGGTGCAATGGGAGTTGCTTGCCCTTTTTTATTAAAAATATAAAATTAGTTATATAACTGATTATAATTCTATAGTGTGAATCACGTGTAAATGAAGAGTTACCAAAATAAAGAATATTGAGACGAAGATATGACTCAGGAATATATTTAGTATATTTCAATAATGTTAGAATATTAATGAAAATAGTTATGACATATAACGAATGCAGACAATTCATGATATTTGATAATATATAAAATATTAAAATTAGATATAAATATGGTTACCTATGTGATTTAAGAAAAAGAAAAACATAAAAATTTATGATTTCATAACTCTAAATTTTTGTAAAGTAATATAATTATAAATAAAATATGTTACCAAACAAATTTATAATCTTTATTATATTATGAAAAAGTTTTGTAAGCATAAATAATAATTACTCCAATTTTTCAGGATGTTACAAAATAGACTATCATAACTCATTTATTTCACACATTCAATCACATGTATTATATAAAAATCAAAATGTAAATGTACAATCAATTTCAATTAAATTAATTTTTATCACAGCAAGAAAATCAAAAATATTATTATCTTGTTTTTCTAATTAATTCTTTAACTAAAAAACAAGATAGAAAAATAAAAGTAAAATTGAGGAACGTGATAACAGTTCCCCAACTACAATTCTCCAACTAGAAAATCAACGCCGACCATATTCAGTTTTAGCAGTGCTTTAGCCAAGTCTTCATAGTGATAATTATTTTTCTTCCAATTTGCCTTTCAAGCCAAAAAAAAGAGAAATATTTCTTTCACTTACTCTTTTTTTTTCCTCCGATTATTCTCATTCATTTTTTCCAACTATCTGTGAGTAATTTTGTAAATCTAAAATTATGAACGTCTTATATTCAATTTTATCTTTCAAATGAGATTCATGATGTAGTACTTTTGAGTTTATTTGTTTTTTTTTTCTTCTCCAAGACTTTATACCTCACATTGTAAGTCTTAATAGTGTTTCTCACAAGTCTTATTTTTAGAAATTCCTAATAGTTATTTTAACCAGTCTTAATAGTGATTTTAGAAAGACTTAACAATGGATTTCCATGTCTTAATTTTTCTTTTGACAAGTCTTAATTAATATTGCTTTCAGAAAGTTTTAATAGTTCTTTTAGAAAGTCGTAATAGTGCACCAAAACACATATCTTAATAGTGTTTCCTTCTCCATCTCCTTCTCTGTCTCTTCATAAACAATTATTATTTCATCTTATAAATCATTGAGCACGAAGAGACTAGAGGCGGAGGTAGGTGGTGCGGCGGTCCAAAAGGGAATGATGACCGGGCGAAGGTGGGAGCCCCAATTAAATGAGAGTGAGAGCGAGAACGAGAGCAGAGTGGGAGTAGCGATGGGGCGGAGGAGGGAAAAGGCGAAGGTGGAAAAGAGAGATGGATGGAACGGTAGTTTCCGTAAATGGAGAGACGTTATAGTTGGGAGACTGTTAGCGGACAGAAGGTCACACGATGGAGAGATTTACTCAATTTAAAATCCTACTAAAAGCAAGAGGCATACATTTTTTTTATCATCATTTGTAATAAGTACATCACTAATTATTATTTAAACTTTATTATATAAAATGCCAAGCAAATTAATACTATCTTCAATAGAGTAGATTCTAATATTGATTAGAGTGCTCTATCAGTTTCATTCGAAAATGCATGTTCAATGGATATCTTATATATGTAGCAAATTCTTTTAGCAAATCTTAGGTACAAATTGAAGCTAGCTTGTTCTGCCTTAATTTGGACTTTCTTCTTGCTGTGCTAAATGCATATTCTGATACAATCCCAGAGACAGGATCACCTAGAACATGCATCTCGCACTAAATTAACTAGACATAGCTTAATTAATACTTCGGAGCATTACACTTCCATAACTGGAATGTTACGTTCTTCTAGATACACATCTAGCTCTGATTTCTCGGGTTTTCTGGTAAGAGATTTCTAAATATGCATTATATATATATATATATAAGACCATGCATTTTTGTGCATTTTGACGACCTTTGTTATATAATTTATAAAACTAATAAAGAAGTGCAATGCCATCTAGTTTGTGGAGTGAATAATTCATGAACCATTTTCTTCAACAAACGTAAAAAATATTTAAATCGTCTGTTTGTTTGAAGAGTTGCAAAAAATGATGTTGCATTAATTAGTTTCTCATGACTATATGATATTAATATATCTAATGTTGTCTCAGACTTACATGTTTGACAGCGTAAACAGAAAATGTTTAATAATAATAATAATAACAACAACAATAATACTAATACTAATACTAATAATAATAATAATATAATAATAATAATAAATAATAATAACAGCCTGGGCCGACTGCCAACTTTTTTTTGTTCGACAGGTTTTAATTTGTACGTTCAAGTTTGTAGTTGTATGTCATATATATGTGAGTTCATGCAGGAAATTTACCTAGATGCATTCATTTGTGGATATTATATGTACCTAGATGCATTCATTCTGGTTTCCTTTTCTTTCCATACCAGAGTGAAAATGCAAGCAATGTTAGAAAAATAAGCTCGGATAAGAAATTAATTAGTATGAGGGAGATGTTCACTTGTTCCATTTTTCTGAACCTTTAAGAAATATTTTTGTGCTTGGCTCCTTACCTGTAAAAGTAAATCATATTTAGTAAATGCAATGATTTAATTAGTAAGTGGAATGATTGAAATGGTAAAAAGGGAACCAGAAATATGTTTACTCATATTTTACTAACATGAATTGGCTGATTTAAGCATTTTAAAAAAATCTAGAAGAGAAAATCATGTGGTATATTTACCTTGTTTTGGGGTTTAATCTAAAGGACCTGTTGTTTTCAAGTATTGTATGTGAGAATAGGAATAAAATACGCTCAATTGCATATACGAAGCTAAAATGATGTCAATTTAGGCTCCAATCAAGGAAAAATCAAGCATAGTTGAGGTTACCCTTCTCAACAGTTGGTTCACAGCAATATGCGGCACAACACTGGTGGAGACCGTACCTCCTACCAGAAAACTGGAACCGAACTGGTTCCAGTCCCAAATTCAATTAAAAGGAACCGAGAGTCACCCAAACAGATAAAAAGGACTCTGTGCACAACTCAAGCAATTGATCGGTTTAACAATTCAAGATTATTCAATCCAGCAAGCCCTAAATTCTAGCATCACAATTTCAATCAATTGAAAGCACGTTGGCCTTAACATAAAACAAAAATTGTAAGGTTGATAACACAAATCAAGCACACACAGATCAGAGAGAGGGGGGGCCTCAATCCTTATTTTAATAAATCAAGCAATTTACACAAACAAAAGAAACTCAGATTCGAGTTCGAGCAAGAGCAGCAAGCAATATGAAAAAGTTAAGACCTTATGAAAAGAGAAAGAGGTTCTTACGGAAGGGCGAGCTGGCGGCGGGAGGGAGAGGAAAAGGAAATCCAGGGGAGGCCGAGTTGAGCTGGGCGGAGGAGGTGTTGAGAGGAGAGCGAGAAGAGGTTCCGACTTCCGACGAAAAGAGAAACAGAGAGAGCTGGTCAGCGGTCAGCCTGTCGGGCAGTGCTTTTTTATAAATAAGAAGATCAAAGCTGCTGGACTAAATGAACGGTGGAGATGGAGGATAACAGGGTCCTGTTTTCCAGAGGATACCAATCCTTATCTTAGTTATCTAATATTTTTATTTATATTGTGGGCTGAGCCCATATGTCTTGTCTTCTTTGGGCTTCCAATTAGGAAAACCAATGGAGAGAGGGAGCATCAATGAAATGGACAAAATAGATTCGATATATATATATATATATATAGGGGCTGGCTACTATGCTTATATAAGCATATGCCCACATATGCTTATAACTCATTTTTGCGTTTCTAATGTTCAAATGGTCGATCCGACCGTTCATCTTGTTCTCCCTATTAATATGTGCTTGGAGACCAAATTTTACATTTTTCTGAATTTTTTTACTATTTATTAAGCCACTTTGAAAATTACTGATCCGGGTGAACAGTAAAAACAATGCAACAAAATTCTGGACCATATGATCAGCAATTTTCAAAGTGGCTTAATAAATAGTAAAAAAATTCAGAAAAATATAAAATTTGGTCTCCAAGCACATATTAATATGGAGACAAGATGAACGGTCGGATCGACCATTTGAACATTGGAAACGTAAAAATGAGTTATAAGCATATGTGAGCATATGCTTATATAAGTATAATAGCCAAGCACTATATATATATATATATATATATATATATAGAGTGGCTAAGGTCAAAGTGGTATGACCAAGGCCTTGGTGCTACCAATTAGTTTTTGCAATTTTAAAGTTTAAATAGTCGATTCAAACCGTTAGATGTTCAATCTATATTAAAATATGCTTGGAGACCAAATTTTACATTTTTTGGAATTTTTTTACTATTTTTTAAGCCACTTTGAAAATTGCTGATCACATGGTCCAGAATTTGGTTGCACTGTTTTTACTGTTCACCCGAATCTGCAATTTTCAAAGTGGCATAAAAAATAGTAAAAAAATTCCAAAAAATGTAAAATTTGGTCTCCAAGCAGATTTCAATATAGAGATCACATCTAACGGTTTAGATCGACCGTTTGGACTTTGAAAATCCAAAAACGACTTGGTAGCACCAAAGGTCTTGGTCATACCACTTTGATCTTAGCCACTCTCTATATATATATATATACATATATATATGGAGATGGGCTATGGTGAGTTGCAAAGTAAGGATTTTGTTTTATTTCACGTTCATATCTCTGTTTTCAAAGATCAAACAGTCAATCCGAACCGCTCGACAAGATATTCATATTGAAATGTGGTCAACAAGATATCCATATTGAAATGTGCTTCGAGACCAAATTTTACATTTTTTGAACGGTTCGGATCGACTGTTTGGTCTTTGAAAACGGAGATATGAGCGTAAAGTAAAACAAGATTCTTACTTCGCAACTCACCATAGCCCATCTCTCATCTGTGTGTGTGTGTGTGTGTGTGTAGAGAGTGACTAAGGTCAAAGTGGTATGACCAAGGCCTTGGTGCTACCAATTAGTTTTTGCAATTTTAAAGTTCAAATAGTCGATCCAAACCGTTAGATATTCAAAATATATTAAAATCTGCTTGGAGACCAAATTTTACATTTTTTGGAATTTTTTTACTATTTATTAAGCCACTTTGAAAATTGCTGATCACATGGTCCAGAATTTGGTTGCACTGTTTTTACTGTTCACTCGGATCAGCAATTTTCAAAGTGGCTTAATAAATAGTAAAAAAAATTCAAAAAATGTAAAATTTGGTCTCCAAGCAGATTTTAATATAGATTGAACATCTAACGGTTAGGATCGACTATTTGAACTTTAAAATTACAAAATCTAATTGGTAGCACCAAGGCCTTGGTCATACCACTTTGACCTTAGCCACTCTCATATATATATATATATATATATATATATATATAGAGTAAGGCTACAGTGCTTTGCAAATTAAAACACTATCTTTAATTCGGGCCACTTTTTCAATTTGCAAAACCCAAACAACCGATCCGAACCGTTGATCAGAGTCAAAATAACGATGATTTACGTAGGATTTTGGCTTAGGTTTTGCATATTTTCTCACACTTATGTTTACTTTATTAGAGAAAAAGGCTACTGTCACCCTTCTTTATGTTTTATTGCAGAAAACAAGTTTTGGGACTATTTTACACCAAATGGAGCTAGAATCGGGTCAATCGGATCAGCGACGCTCATCGACTAAGTCTCTGTTACGGTCCGTATTGACTAATACGGACCAAGCCTAGCACAGACCAGGAGATAGCGCTGGAAGCATTAAACCCTAACCGTCAAGGACCTAATACGGACCATATCACCTAATACGGTCCGTATCCGAAGGCGTCTCTTGGGGAATAACTGCCGACAGCTGTTTCCAGATCAGTTTCTTAGCCCCTACTCAACCTCTACACGTCCCTCCACTCCTATATAAGGCCCCTGGGCAGAAGAATAACTTATCTTTGTAATTCGGGTTAGATTTGATTAAAGAGAGAAGAGAGGAGTGCTTGTAACAATGCCGTTCCGCGGCTAAGTTCCTTTTCTTAGGGCTAGGCAGTAAACCTTGTTACTCTTGATGTTTTGATATATATATTTCTGTTGATTATGATCTCTTGTTGTTGAAACAAAATGCTTTTGTGATTTACTATCTCTTCATCTAACTTCAATGATCTAGTTTGAGTCCGTTAGGGTAGTGACAGTACTTTAATGGTAAGAGAAACTATTTGTATGAATTAGCCTCGTTGAGATTTATTAGGTTTATGTGAAGAAAACCTTAGCGGGAAAACCATAAACCAGACCAACAAAACGCGTACCAAATTCCATCACATGCATAAAGTAAATCGCAGTGATCTGTGTAGTAATTTGGGGTATTTGAGAGATCAGAAATTTGCATAAGGAAAATCGCAGTATCCTATGTAGAATCTCGGTGAAAGATTTGTCATTCTTGCGTAACATAAATCGCAATGACCTATGTGGTGTCTTTCATTAAACAACAACAGAAAATCAGACGCAACAAGAATATATTGTCAAAACGGATTGAGTAGCAATGGTGTGCCGAAACCCTAGGAATTCGCATCTCTATCTTTATTTTAATTACTTTTAATTGCTTCCTAATTTACATTGATCAAAACAACATCTCTCAATTTACAGATTCCGTCTAGCCTCTCGAAAGATTGTGATTAGATCGCTCAAAGCATTGAACCAATATTCCCTGTGGATCGACCTTGAATATACTACTCGATAGGATTGTGCGCTTGCAGTCCGAACCGATAGTATTTACGAGTTTATAAATATTAAAAGAAACATTGCTCTCTTTTGAGTGATCAACCGTTCACCATATTCTAAATATTGAAATATGCTTGGAGACCAAATTTTACATTTTTTGGAATTTGTTTACTATTTATTAAGCCACTTTGGAAATCGCTAATCCAGTGGTCTAGAAATTTTTACTGTTTTTTACTGTGGATCACCGGATTAGCGATTTCCAAAGTGGCTTAATAAATAGTAAAAAAATTCCAAAGTTGTTAACTTCGGCCGGTTGTTTGGATTTTGAAATTGCAAAAACGACTCGTTATAACTTCGGACGAAGTTATAACGTTATGACATTAGCCGGTCTCTCTCTATATATATATATATATGTATGTATGTATGTATGTATGTATATATATATATATATATTTCGTGGCCAAGACATATAGCATGTTATGTTTCTGTATCAAAAACCAAGCAAAAATTAATGAAATAATGAACTTGTTCCTTTTCTTTACTGTTTTTTTTTTCTTTTAGAAATTCAATTCTATTGCTTTAGTTTCAGTTAATTAGGAGTAATGTATGTATATATGAATTTGCAGTAATGGCTTTCATGGGTTATGACATAGAAGGAAGGCTAGGGTAAAACATGTAATAAGCATTAAATGCCTTGAACACAATCTAAGAAATTATTTTCACACAGTTGAGGCCGTCCAATTTGATCCGGCGCTGCCCTTCTATTGAATTTGCTGGAATTCTCTGCACTATTCTGTTAATATTGACTGCTAAATAAAATTAAATGTTAGGCCTTTAATTTATTAGGTTCAATGGATGGAAGCTATATACTGAGTGAAAATTGCTTCGTTACATTGTTTTTGTAATTAGGCCTTCAATTTATTTTGTTTGTTGAATCCTTGAAGGAAAGATCTTCTTCTTTTTTATTTATTTGTTCAAGTGTAGTTATATTACCAGGCAAGTACTAATAAGTAGATCATGACCTTCTGAGTCTATAAATAACATATATGATTACCAAGAAATTTTATAGTCATACAAACACTATGATTATACATGTTTAGGTACAATACAAATGATATGATTAAATGATTATCATGTGTTATCTTATTATAAGAATGATTCTTACACATATATCGTGCCATATGATTCAGAAAGTAAATTCTTTTGTTCGTGTGGTTCTTAATTAGTTAAAGTTGCTAGCTAGCAGTTTTTTAACTAGATTTCAAATATTCTAAATCAAATGTTTTTACTAATTAAGATAATTGAGAAAATCAATGTTGTCTGTAAATGATTGTTATAGAGATAATCTCCTAATATTGTATTTTGTGCAGATGTAAATATTTATCAAAAAATACTTATGTTCTTCATATTTTAAATATGAATGATAATATGTGGATTCTTTAATGAAGTGTATTGTATGCATACAATTATGAAGAAAGAATTAATAATAATTTACTAAATTACTTTGGGTCAAGAAAATAATAAATTTGCAAGGATTACATACTCCTACCTTGAATTTATTCGTGATATAATGTGATATGAGAATTGACAATAGGAAAATGTTGCATGAGGACCGTGATATTGTATGGTACATATAATCTGTGTAATTCAGGTAATTATAAAATAAATTGCTATATATCTCTTATAATTTATAGAATTGAAAGAAGTTCTAATTATGTTGCCAACATGACGATATCTCAAATGGGTCGCACCTAAACGAAATTGATTAAAGAATACTTGTTCAAGCATATTGTATGTTGATATGAATATGACGAACAAAATTAATTATAAGAGTTATAATTTAGCTAGTCATTATATCATGCTAGAATAAATGTCATGAGATGACAAACTTGATTTTAAATAAATTTATTTGATATATATGGCATGTCATATAAATTTATATCTCAACAATAACATGAGAAATATAATTATCTTGATTTATATATGATGCTACAATCAATTAGATTAATTGTATTGGATTAATTCAATTATTGAGAAAAAAAATACTTGGTCAGATAAACAAAGTCCATAGCTGTTGTTAATTTTGATCGAAAATAATTATATTTTTTTTTCTTCTAAAATTAAGATTCAACCAAAATAGAAACTAATGCGGCTCTAAAAACTGCTTAGCAGTATTCTTAATTTTGAACATTAACTTTGTAATACTACGTTGGAATTTAGAAAAAAGATCTAATTGAGCATCTCTTAATTACAAAAAGATCTTATCCCTCATAATTTTGTTGGTTAATTTTTGTCATTCGACTTACAAAACGTGATTGGAATCACCTTTACAGGCCCAAATTAGAAATTATATTCGCTTCAAGCCCAAGTCATATAACTCTCTCTAGTTCAGGCCCAGTCGGCCTATTTTTGGACGAGATTTTAATTGATTGTAATACCTATTAATATCTGTTGTGAAATCTATTGTGTTAAGTCTTAAGAAAAAATAATTATTTTCAATAATTTTTCATAATTAATTATTTTCAATTTTTAAGCATATATCAGTAAATTCATTAAGAAAAAATCGAGTTTCCGGTTGGAAACAGCTGATTCTTAGCAATTTGTTTGAATCTGATTTCACAGATATATAGCAAGCTGATCTAAAATTTTAGACACAATTTCCTTTTATATTTTCTATTAATTTTAGTACTAGAAAATAATGACTTAACGAGATAATCATCACCTTTCAGGTAAGTAACTCGACTAAAAAATCAATGATTTTTAGTCATAGATATATCATGTTTATATATGCTTAGGTGGAAAACATAAACGATATGTTGAAATGAAAATCTTGTGAGCGCTGGCTTATTTATAAACATCTATAAGCGAATGATTAATTGTATCAAACCATGAATCTTAATTATTTACAAATAGGAATATATATATATATATATATATATATATATATATATATATATATATATATATATATATATATGAGATAGGCTATTATGTTTTGGAAAGTAAAGAGGGTGTTTTACTTCTTGTTCATATCTTTATTTTCAAAGTTCAAACAGTTGATTCAAATATATTCAAACAATGATTTTAAAAAATTCTAAAAAAATAGTAAAAAATTTTCAAAAAATGTAAAAAATTTGGTCTCCAAGAACATTTCAATATGAAGATCATGTTGAGAAGGTCAGATTGACTATTTGAATTTTGAAAATAGAGATATGAGCGGAAAGTAAAACACCATCTTTGCTTCCCAAAGCACCATATCATCACTCTATATATTAATTATATGACACTGGAGATGGAAATGTATATTAATCAACTGAGATATTTGAGAAAACTAATTGAGCGCACAAGTAAAATAGGAATGTCAACCGTCCGACTAACTTGGTTCAGGACGAAATCCACCAAGACCCATTATTTTTCATGTCAAAAAGATATGATGGTTTTAATCCTACCGTCCAGTACAATTCTATAATATATTGATTGAACTCCTCAATGGACCGGAAATTTAGATTTTTCTATTTTTTTCTATTTTTTAATATTAAATGTTTACTTGTGGTTATTTCTAAATGGACCAGAAATTTAGATTGAACTCCTCAATGGACCGGAAATTTAGATTGAACTCCAGTACAATTCAGGTAACATTTTCATCCTTTTTCAGATATTGATTTAACGCAATATCACACCTGTTAATTATAGCTAGGAATGTAGATATAGTTTTTTTTTTTTTTTTCCTTTTAAATGCCTTCTTTACATTAAACATTTTTTTTTCTTAACATCTGTACCTCTTAGTCTCTTACATATTAATATGAAGCTACCTAATTATTTCCTAGCAATTGATATCTTCTCTCAGTTTAGGTGATATCAACTTTATGGTATACATGTGAAAAAGAAAACAAAAAAGTAGCAGTCTGAAAATATTTAACTATTTATAAAGAAAAACTCTTGTTCTATATTATGACGCCTGATATATTCTATAATGTCCAAACTTTTGGGTGAATTGGATTTGTACCTTAATCAGAAAATTATTATAATTATTTTCAACAACTCGCATCCAATCCTGACTCGTCCTATGATCAAAATTCAATCCGACTGATTTTCCATAAATATTAATAAATATATTAATTCTTATATAGTACAAGAGAAAAAAAAAAACAGTGTCGATTTTGAAACTCAAAAATTGTGCGTGTAATGTAATGCTTTGTTTCGTATAGCAGCTTAAATAAAAAAAAAATTTAATCTTAAAAAAAAAGTTGAGTTTAAAATGATAATGACAACTTAAATCTAAATTTAATACGTCATAGAAATATTGTTCTGAATCCGATCGACTAAACTAAAAAATTATTATATGCATATTATTGTTATGTATTATTTATGTTAATTAGACTTATGGTTCAAATAAAGTGTATTTTTACTTGTTCAAATTTGATCGGCCTATACTTATTTACATTTATTAAAGAAAAACTGGAACAGATAATTGTCCTTCATTTGTGTTCGCCAATGCCAATACAATATTGTATTGCAATGTAATGTGACATGATTTTGGATCCGTATCCTCCCAGGTACCTGACTCAAGCAAATTGAAACGGACGGCCCAGATTAATTCTATCTGGGTCAAACTCAATCCGGTACCTATGGAGACTGTAAGAATCCTGTTTTGAGATTCGTGCCTTGTTAAAAGAACCATTTAAATATAATTTGCTTGAGTGAGGTAACCTGAGGTGATGTCAATTCCATGATTTTGGGCTCCAGATTTTAGTTGAGGTGCACTGGGTCCAGATAAAGCTCATCAATGGGCTGAGTTGATGGTTACACTATTCACTGATCTTATAAGTCTAGAAATGCCATATCTGATTATGCAGAAATTTTGTAGTCATAGAAACACTATGCTTATACATGTTTTATACATGTTTAGGTAAACAATACAATTGATATGATTAAATGATTTTCTTATGTTATCTTATTATAAGAATGATTCATACACAGATCGTGCCATATGATTCACTGAATAATTTTTTTTGTTTGCAGTTTTTAAGTTAAAGTTACTAGCAGTATTCTAATTAGACTTAAAATATTTGACATTACAGGTGTCTTTAGTGATTAAGATATTTGAGAAAATTAATATTGAAAGTTTATTTACATATTTTATTTCAATTAATTGGTTTAGGATTATTAAAAAAAATAT
Source organism: Carex parvula (assembly GCA_025461045.1). Taxonomy (NCBI): domain Eukaryota; kingdom Viridiplantae; phylum Streptophyta; class Magnoliopsida; order Poales; family Cyperaceae; genus Carex; species Carex parvula. The sequence continues at coordinate 40,446 of JAJGRW010002560.1, read as the reverse complement.
TATTTACGAGTCTATTTTCAATTGTCTGAAATTGAATTATAATTTTAGGGTTTATGTATAATGGTAGGATTTAATTTAGTGTATTAGTTACTCTTATTTTTTTTTTGTTTTTTAATATTAAATGGAAATCATTTTTGTTGTTTATATTATGCAAAATAATATTTTTTTTGTTACTTTTATTTTATAATGTTTTATCTAGTACCCGATTATCTAGTGAGTTTGAACTTAATTAGCTATTTAAACCAAAATTTGATAATTTGTTGCCATAATACGTTGAAAATCATACATCCGCCATGGTTTTGATGAATTATGACTTTAAAAGAGCTAGATTTAATAAAAAAACATATTATACTTTTGAATGTTATCAAATAATTATTTCGACAGGACAACATGTATCGGTTATATGTATTTGAAATATACCTGCCAATTTTGTTGATTTACTTATTTGAAATATTGCCATAATTGATTAAAAAAAACATGTACGATATATGCTCGATGCCTCGATGCATACAACAAGTTATAAATGCTTTACAATAAATTATGTCATGTAAAACTTGATTCATACTCCCAAAATCAGTAACAGTTATAATGAGTCCAAAATATATTAAAAAAAATCATGTGTAATGCGTATAACAAGCTGAAAATATTTTGCCAGAATTGATGAACTTTTTAAGATCAATGAATTCCGAATTAATTTAGGTGCATATATTCCTTTTAGTTATTCTCAGAATATTTTGTAACCCACCTTTAAAACTTTAGTGTTTGCCTCTTGATCGTTGAAACTTTTAAGTAAATTTTGCAGATTTGTTAACAGCTATATATCCCCTATTCATGGTACACCATTTTAATTTTAACCTAGTGTTTTTAAATGCGGTCACATGGATTGCCGCATATGTTTATATGGTAGTGGATCCTTTGTGAAAATACCTTGCAGTTGATCTTATGCAGGTTTCATCATGCAATTGACATATATAGACGCATATTTCATCATGCAACCGCATATTACATGCATATGCATTGTTAAATATCCACACAAAATCCAGAAACATATCTTTTGTAGAAAAAACTCCAAAAATAATTTGTTTGTGCTTGGGAAGAACCAAACTCCCAATAATAACACAACCACTAGATTACAATACAATTATGATACTAATTGATTTTAATATATAACATATATATATTCCTTTTACATATTCACAACATGAAACTACAATTTATTTAAATTAAACTATACATATCTAATCCGCATACGGTATGCAATGATCTTCTACATACATGAACAAAACTGTATTTTAAAACATTACTTTGACCTTATGTAGTACGACTTGTGTTTTCATCAATTGACATATCTTTTGCAAGTTTTGGATATATGTTAATTGCTAACTCTTATGTTTGTCATTCATTGGTGAATGATCATATATAATCGGACGTCTTGGATTTGTTCAAAATGTTTTGTTTTTGTTTTTGTTTTCTGCAGAACAGTTTGTGGCCATGTGAACATGTACATGTTTAGGTGAACAATACAAATGATATGATTAATTAAATGATTATCTTTTAATGTCTTATAATTATAAGAATGATTCTTACACATATAAATCATACCATATGATTCAATGAAAAAATTAATTCTTCTGGTAATTGTTCTTAAGTTAATATATAAGTTGCTAGGAGTTTTATAACTAGTTTTAATTATACGAAATCAAAAATGTCTTTAATGATAAGATATTTGAAAAAATCAATAATTGAAATGCGTATTGACATATTTCACTTTCAATCAACAGGTATGGTAAAATTATTGTTTTATGGTATTTAACATACATGGTTTCTTTCTTTAACCTTATGTAATACAACTTGAATTTTAATAAATTGACATAATTGTTTTCTAATTTGGGATATATCTTATTTCTATGTTTTGATTCAAATTTCATAGCAACTTTTCTCGGGGGGGCCACGTAGGAAGCTAACCGCTGAGCAAGCCACTCTGCTTTTGTGAATATATTCAACTTCATTAACTTGACCTGTTGGAGATGAATCAGTTCAGCGTTGCTCAAGCCACATATATATCACCTAATTGTGTACATATGGATTAAATTAAGAAGCTATTTTCAAAAGATCATGGTTTATGGTTCTGAAAATTTTATATGCACTACTGTTTATATATATATGGACCATTAATGGGATATTGCTCCAATTTCTTTATTTTGTGTTTGGACTTTGGAGCCACCGTTGCTAAATTTTATCTTGGTTTCAGGTGCAACTTTGGGAGCCAAATCCTCAAGACTAGGGGAGAATTTCATCTTGCTTTACTCCCAGCTTTAGGTGAGAATTTTATACCTCTCATTTGACGTAAGAAGGATTGATGGAATATATAGTATTTTTTGTTTACATTATCAGGGTGGTTGCATGAATGATGAATTTATGTATGAAATTTAATATACATGCTTTAGGCACGTTGTGATGTTGGAATGAACTAAACATTGCTAAACAAATAAGACAATCTCTTAAGCCATCTTAAACAAGCTAAGTCAATAGGCACAATAGCAATGGTAAATGGATTCCAGAGGAAACACTGATAATTCCTATGAACGCTATGTAATATATAAACAACACACAAATTACGCTGCATTTACACGACTAAAAATGAAAAAAAAAAAAATTTAGTCACTCAAAACTTGAAGACCTGCTCCATCGATCCAAATAATCCTCGATGGAGGTATTGACAGAGATTGAATCTACTGTCTGTACTGTACTGGCAACTGAGACCGAATCATCCTCTAAATCGAGCAATGCAAGACTGAGATATGACTTGATGTTAGAACCGGACGGTGTTATTACCTCATCATCTGACCCGTCACAGCTTTCCTCTGCTATTGCGACTTGCAACTCAGCCCATTTTGTTACTTCTTCATCCCCTTGAAGAAGCTTCACCACCTAAGGGTCATTTATAAAATAGCAGAAAAAATTTAAATTAAGACTTTCGAGGGTGAACTGGTAAATAATTATTAAGGTAATAAAACGGGAACTCTTACAAGAGACATTGTCGGTCGGGATTGATAATATGTTCTAAGGCACAAGGAAGCTGCCAGTATAATTCTTCTCATTTGTTCGTCCACATGTGCATTTTTCAAACCCGGATCCAACAAGGCTTCGATATTTCCATTTTGCAATATCGGTTTTGCCTTTACACAGCAAAAAGAAAATGATAAGATATCATACGAAGAAGTATACAGTATACTGCCAATTTTTCAATTTTTTGCTCACGAAATGCAAATCAATGGAATTATCAATTAGAAGTTATTGGTTTAAAGGAGAATTAGATACCCATGAAACAATGCTCTCGCGACCTTTAGGTGACCCGGATTGAATAGGTTTTCGGCCCGATATAAGCTCAAGTAGAACCACACCATATGCGTAAACATCAATTTTCTCATTAACCTTTCCATACATGAAATACTCAGGTGCCAGATACCTACCATAAAGGAGAAAAATATACAAAGTTACTTATAAATACTTCAAAAAAACACACACATACACAATTGTGCTTATAACCTCTAGTTATATGATATTTGCTATAAAAAAAACACACACATACCCAAATGTGCCAGCAATATCATTGCAAGTGAGGTTTGAATCCGGAGATGAGACCCGCCTAGCAAATCCAAAATCTGACAACTGAAACAGTAGCAGCAGTGTTTAATTGTATTTCTCAAGGTGCTTGTATTTCAACCCAAGTACTGAATCATATTGGAATGTTGGCAATACTAACCTACACAAATAAATTATTATAAAAAACAGAAGTTATTAATTGACCTGTGGCTCAAAATCCTTCGAAAGCAGTATGTTGGATGACTTAACATCTCCATGAATCACTGGTTCGTCGGACCCACCACCACTATGCAAATAGTCAAGTGCTTCAGCTATGCCAACCGCTATCTTATACCTCTCCTCCCAGCTTAGCACAGGTTTGTTCTCTTGTTCACCTGGAAAAATAAATAAAAAAAGAAACTATCAATAATATGAGATGTTTTTATTAACATAAATTTTTGTAAATGTATTGGGTATATACTCCTTAATGGTCCAAAGAATGCAACTAAATATTTTTAATGATAAAAAAACATGTGGTGTGGTTGCAGGTGTGTGTGTGTGTGTTTGTTAAATTTGTTCATATATTTGTTTCGAGTAAGAGCCCAGAAAAAATTTGCATATTTACAATGGTATTTCTCAAAAACACTAAATTTGCATATGTAAAAGCCCAGACAAATTGTTTTCAAGCACAAGAATATCTAAATTTGGGAGAGTAAACCTAATATATACACGAGGAAAAAAAAACCTCATAAGGGCTCTCATAATAAAAAAAGAAAAGTAGCAAGAGTAAAATCAAAAGAATGAAATAAAAATAATCAAGCAAGTTAACAAAAATCAAAACTATAAAGGGACCAAATGGAAATCCAATTTTGAAATCACAAAAACATCATACCATGAAGAATTTCTTCTAAGCTTCCATTAGGTAAGTAGTCATACACCAAAATAAGGCTTTTATTCTCAAAACAAAAACCAGCAAGAGAGATTATGTTTGTGTGGCGCAAAACGTATGTGATCTCGACTTCACACATGAACTCCTTAAGGGCCGCATTACTGGGTTTTAACATCTTTACAGCTAGATCCCTCCCTTCTTGGAAATTTGCCTTATAGACCCTGCTTGTGCCTCCTTTCCCTATCAGATTATCTACAACATAATCAAGCCAATAACTTTCATCAGTTTAAGATATTTCCTGAGATAAATAGTTAGGTTTTGGATAAGAAAAAAAAAGAGAAAACAAACCAGTTGAAAAATTTGAAGTAGCTACTTGAAGTTCTTCATATCCAAAAATTTTACAGAACAAAGAAAACTTCTCCTCAAATTTTTGCAACTCCTTTGGAGGCCAATCTTCGCTCAATTTCAAGTCACTACTCGATCTCAGAACACCATTCCTTACCGGGTTATCGGCCCTCCCTTCTAGGTGCAATCTGGTTGGAAGCCTCATGGCCCACTTCACCACAGGCCACTCTGACGAGTGACACCTCCTATGAGTTAGAACCTTCTTTCTCAGACAGTGGGACCCACCATTTGATTTCTTATTGGATTCACTAGGTGAGTTGCATGAACTGGAGTTGCTGAATTCATCCTCTGATGAAATAGTGCATACTGAGCAGTTCCTGTCACTATTTCTGGACCCGGATCCATTAACCCTGCTACTAGTATTATTCGCCTCATCTCCTCTCGGCCATGAACAGTACAAATGGCCATCCTCTATCTGATTTGCTGTTTCACTCTCTGCTTGGGTTGGGTTCTCAGTGGGCCAGGGACAGTACAAGTCGGTATTTTCATTGTTGCTAGTTGGTTTGTTGGCACTGGTATCATTGACATTACCAGATTCTGGAAGTACACATTCCTCTGGTTTCTCTTGTAAAGTAAATCTAGAACTGTCGGTATCAGGGGCAATACTGTTATGAAGGTATCTTGCCGGTAACACACAATAGAGGTCACTCTCTTTGTTTATACCTTCTTCAGATTTTGGCTTGGCCTTATCTAATTTTAAATAATAGTTGTTTCAGAACTCATTTATTGTATAGGATTAAGAGAATTTTTTGAGAAATAAATAAACAAAACAAATAAGCCAACTAACCTGGTACTTCACTGTTGAATACAATTTTTCCACTATTTATGGCAACAACCGAGCAAGTAGATCTCAGCTTCCTCACACAATACTTTGCAATGGATAAAGAAAACCTAAAATAGAATACTGGTAAAACAGTTTTTTAAATATTGCTATTATACTGATCTCCAAAAAGACCACAATCAGCCAAACCACTACAACTTCCTTTAGTTCATATATGACCTCTACATGAAATTCATGATTATAACTATATCAGAGCTGAATGGTACCAAATGGCATAGAAAGATGTTGGATTGTTGGTGCACAACTTTTTATATGTTTTAGAAATTTATTACCTTTTATTTAGATGGGTACAAAAATGGTTGTTTTTCACAAGATTCTGGACCATCCAAAAACAGTGATTTTGTACCTATCTAAAAAAATAGTAAAAATTTTCCAAAAAAATATAAAATTTGGTTTCCAAACAAATTTTAATATGGAGATCACGTTGAGCGGTTTCGGAACGACTGTTTGAGCTTTGAAAACAATGGGGCATTGTAACCCTACTCATTGGTAAATTTGCTGCTATAGTCCATTTCATTATTATTGAAGCTACACTCAGGACTTCACCGCATTATCCAGTGCACAACCAGTATAGTACCAATATTAGGCTATACGTACCCATTTTTGTGCTTATTCCTAGTGGCACCAAGAATAAGATGTGATGCTCCCAAGGAATTAGCTTCACGAACCAATGCTCTTCTACGTGAAAATCCTTTACATATCTTTAGCTTTAATTCTATCTGTGGAAATAAGAAATTGTATTAGAACATATATAAAAGGATCGATGGAATACTAGGATTACTTTAAAAATTAATAATGAGAAATTTGGGTTAATACAAGGAGAGAACCAACTAAACTTTTTATGGTAATTGACAATTGCAGTGCAGAAAAATTTAAAATTCCAAACTCTGAATGAGTATTACTAATACAACAGATTGCAATTTAATTGTTAAATAAAAAAAATATGATAATCTATTTGGAAAGAGTCAAAGTGGGGGCAAATTCAGAAAAAAGTCAAAATGGGTTAGCATGACAATTTACACCCAAAAAATTTCATAAAGATAAAATTGAAGGGAAATACCAAAAAACAAAATTAAAAAATACCAAATTTTCAATCTATATTTGGAGAGATAGTAAGAACTACCAGAAATGGAACTACACACTAAATTGAGGAAAAATGTCAAAAATATATTCTACACCACTTTTAACAATGAATTAAAATTCAGAAACTACTCTAATTACCATCAATTAGACAAGTAACTCAATTTTGGAAAATGATCAAATGAGTACTCAAATTTCAACTACAACCAGACAAATTTCTACAGAAAGAAGAACAACAAAACCTAAATTAAGTAGAAAAATAAAAACCTGTTTGAGATTGCAAAATCCTTCATAAACAGCAAGCATGGAATCCAATTCCAAGTTGAGAGAAGAACAGGAAGCACCAGGCGAGGTGATGACGTGGCATGCCACGAAGTGGTCCCCACTGTGGGCCAGATTCACCAGTGCCCATGTGAGTGTCTCTTTACTCTGCGAATCCATCTTTACTGCCACCACCACTGTTTTCTTCTCTCCTCCTCCTCCATGAATCATCTTCTCTTCTTTCTCACTATTCTCCATTTCTACATCCAATTGTTCCACATCTTTATCTGACTTGGGGATTCCCATTCTTTGATCGATTTGTAAACTGTGGGATTACTGATATCTCACATGGGTTTGTTTGTTTGTTTGTTTGTTTGGGTGGAGAGAGAGAGAGAGAGAGATAAAAACGCTGGTCTCACTTTTATCTATTTGCGATTTCTCAGTTCTGACTTCTGAGAAACCCGCGAACAGAACTCCTCTTCGTCTCTCTCTCTCTCTCTCTCTCTCTCTCTCTCTTTTCTTGGTGTCTTTTTCTTTCATAATAACCATAAAAAATATAGTCCGGATCCTCTCAAGTACCTCAAATTTGGAGTTTAGATCCCAACTGTCTGATCAGAATAAAGTATGCAAGGGGATACTACTAAATACTAATTAAGCACTCTGCTTTTGTGAATTTATTCAACTTCATTAACTTGACCTGTTGGAGATGAATCAGTTCAGTGTTGCTCAAGCCACATATATATCACCTAATTGTGTACATTTAGGTGAGAATCTTATACCTCTCACTTGACGTAAGAAGGATTGATGGAATAGTATTTTTTGTTTACATGATCAGGGTGGTTGCATGAATGATGAATTTATATATGAAATTAAATATACATGCTTTAGGCACGTTGTAATGTTGGAATGAACTAAACATTGCTAAAAAAATTATTTGCTAATACATGACAATCTTTCTTTCATGGTAATGATTTTCAAAGCATTTCCAATCCAAAAATAAAAAATTAGGATTTCCGTTTTAAATGAAATTTTAAAAGCCTAGACAAACTCATAAATGTGACTAATTCAGTTCGATCAAATAAGACAATCTCTTTTACATCAAAATCACTTGAGCCATCTTAGACAAGCTAAGTCAATAGGCACAATAGCAATGGTAAATGGATTCTAGAGGAAACACTGATAATTCCTATGAATGCTATGTAATATATAAACAACACACAAATTACGCTGCATTTACACGACTAAAAATGAAAAAAAAAAAAAAAAAAAAATTAGTCACTCAAAACTTGAAGACCTGCTCCATTGATCCAAATAATCCTCGATGGAGTTATTGACAGGGATTGAATCTACTGTCTGTACTGTACTGGCAACTGAGACCGAATCATCCTCTAAATCGAGCAATGCAAGACTGAGATATGACTTGATGTTAGAACCGGTCGGTGTTATTACCTCATCATCTGACCCGTCACAGCTTTCCTCTGCTATTGCGACTTGCAACTCAGCCCATTTTGTTACTTCTTCATCCCCTTGAAGAAGCTTCACCACCTAAGGGTCATTTATAAAATAGCAGAAAAAATTAAAATTAAAATTAAGACTTTCGAGGGTGAACTGGTAAATAAATATTAAGGTAATAAAACAGGAACTCTTACAAGAGACATTGTCGGTCGGGATTGATAATATGTTCTAAGGCACAAGGAAGCTGCCAGTATAATTCTTCTCATTTGTTCGTCCACATGTGCATTTTTCAAACCCGGATCCAACAAGGCTTCGATGTTTCCATCTTGCAATATCGGTTTTGCCTTTACACAGCAAAAAGAAAATGATAAGATATCATAAGAAGAAGTATACAGTATACTGTCAATTTTTCAATTTTTTGCTCATGAAATGCAAATCAATGGAATTATCAATTAGAAGTTATTGGTTTTGAGGAGAATTAGTACCCATGAAACAATGCTCTCACGACCTTTAGGTGACCCGGATTGAATAGGTTTTCGGCCCGATATAAGCTCAAGTAGAACCACACCATATGCGTAAACATCAATTTTCTCATTAACCTTTCCATACATGAAATACTCAGGTGCCAGATACCTACCATAAAGGAGAAAAATATACAAAGTTACTTATAAATACTTCAAAAAAACACACACACACATACACAATTGTGCTTATAACCTCTAGTTATATGATATTTGCTATAAAAAAAACACACACATACCCAAATGTGCCAGCAATATCATTGCAAGTGAGGTTTGAATCCGGAGATGAGACCCGCCTAGCAAATCCAAAATCTGACAACTGAAACAGTAGCAGCAGTGTTTAATTGTATTTCTCAAGGTGCTTGTATTTCAACCCAAGTACTGAATCATATTGGAATGTTGGCAATACTAACCTACACAAATAAATTATTATAGAAAATAGAAGTTATTAATTGACCTGTGGTTCAAAATCCTTCGAAAGCAGTATGTTGGATGACTTAACATCTCCATGAATCACTGGTTCGTCGGACCCACCACCACTATGCAAATAGTCAAGTGCTTCAGCTATGCCAACCGCTATCTTATACCTCTCCTCCCAGCTTAGCACAGGTTTGTTCTCTTGTTCACCTGGAAAAATAAATAAAAAAAGAAACTATCAATAATATGAGATGTTTTTATTAACATAAATTTTTGTAAATGTATTGGGTATATACTCCTTAATGGTCCAAAGAATGCAACTAAATCTTTTAATGATAAAAAAAATGTGGGTGTGGTTGCAGGTGTGTGTGTGTGTTTGTTACATTTGTTCATATATTTTTTTTCGAGTAGAAGCCCAGAAAAAATTTGCATATTTACAATGGTATTTCTCAAAAACACTAAATTTGCATATGTAAAAGCCCAGACAAATTGTTTTGAAGCACAAGAATATCTAAATTTGGGAGAGTAAACCTAATATATACACGAGGAAAAAAAAACCTCATAAGGGCTCTCATAATAAAAAAAGAAAAGTAGCAAGAGTAAAATCAAAAGAATGAAATAAAAATAATCAAGCAAGTTAACAAAAATCAAAACTATAAAGGGACCAAATGGAAATCCAATTTTGAAATCACAGAAACATCATACCATGAAGAATTTCTTCTAAGCTTCCATTAGGTAAGTAGTCATACACCAAAATAAGGCTTTTATTCTCAAAACAAAAACCAGCAAGAGAGATTATGTTTGTGTGGCGCAAAACGTATGTGATCTCGACTTCACACATGAACTCCTTAAGGGCCGCATTACTGGGTTTTAACATCTTTACAGCTAGATCCCTCCCTTCTTGGAAATTTGCCTTATAGACCCTGCTTGTGCCTCCTTTCCCTATCAGATTATCTACAACATAATCAAGCCAATAACTTTCATCAGTTTAAGATATTTCCTGAGATAAATAGTTAGGTTTTGGATAAGATAAAAAAGAGAAAACAAACCAGTTGAAAAATTTGAAGTAGCTACTTGAAGTTCTTCATAGCCAAAAATTTTACAGAATGAAGAAAACTTCTCCTCAAATTTTTGCAACTCCTTTGGAGGCCAATCTTCGCTCAATTTCAAGTCACTACTCGAGCTCAGAACACCATTCCTTACCGGGTTATCGGCCCTCCCTTCTAGGTGCAATCTGGTTGGAAGCCTCATGGCCCACTTCACCACAGGCCACTCTGACGAGTGACACCTCCTATGAGTTAGAACCTTCTTTCTCAGACAGTGGGACCCACCATTTGATTTCTTATTGGATTCACTAGGTGAGTTGCATGAACTGGAGTTGCTGAATTCATCCTCTGATGAAATAGTGCATACTGAGCAGTTCCTGTCACTATTTCTGGACCCGGATCCATTAACCCTGCTACTAGTATTATTCGCCTCATCTCCTCTCGGCCATGAACAGTACAAATGGCCATCCTCTATCTGATTTGCTGTTTCACTCTCTGCTTGGGTTGGGTTCTCAGTGGGCCAGGGACAGTACAAGTCGGTATTTTCATTGTTGCTAGTTGGTTTGTTGGCACTGGTATCATTGACATTACCAGATTCTGAAAGTACACATTCCTCTGGTTTCTCTTGTAAAGTAAATCTAGAACTGTCAGTATCAGGGGCAATGCTGGTATGAAGGTATCTTGCCGGTAACACACAGTAGAGGTCACTCTCTTTGTTTATACCTTCTTCAGATTTTGGCTTGGCCTTATCTAATTTTAAATAATAGTTGTTTCAGAACTCATTTATTGTATAGGATTAAGAGAATTTTTTGAGAAATAAATAAACAAAACAAATAAGCCAACTAACCTGGTACTTCACTGTTGAATACAATTTTTCCACTATTTATGGCAACAACCGAGCAAGTAGATCTCAGCTTCCTCGCACAATACTTTGCAATGGATAAAGAAAACCTAAAATAGAATATTGGTAAAACAATTTTTTTTAAATATTGCTATTATACTGCTCTCCAAAAAGACCACAATCAGCCAAACCACTACAACTTCCTTTAGTTCATATATGACCTCTACATGAAATTCATGATTATAACTATATCAGAGCTGAATGGTACCAAATGGCATAGAAAGATGTTGGATTGTTGGTGCACAACTTTTATATGTTTTAGAAATTTATTACCTTTTATTTAGATGGGTACAAAAATGGTTGTTTTTCACAAGATTCTGGACCATCCAAAAACAGTGATTTTGTACCTATCTAAAAAAATAGTAAAAATTTTCCAAAAAATATAAAATTTGGTTTCCAAGCAAATTTTAATATGGAGATCATGTTGAGCGGTTCGGATCGACTGTTTGAGCTTTGAAAACAATGGGGCATTTTAAACCTACTCATTGGTAAATTTGCTGCTATAGTCCATTTCATTATTATTGAAGCTACACTCAGGACTTCACCACATTATCCAGTGCACAACCAGTATAGTACCAATATTAGGCTATACGTACCCATTTTTGTGCTTATTCCTAGTGGCACCAAGAATAAGATGTGATGCTCCCAAGGAATTAGCTTCACAAACCAATGCTCTTCTACGTGAAAATCCTTTACATATCTTTAGCTTTAATTCTATCTGTGGAAATAAGAAATTGTATTAGAACATATATAAAAGGATCGATGGAATACTAGGATTACTTTAAAAATTAATAATGAGAAATTTGGGTTAATACAAGGAGAGAACCAACTAAACTTTTTATGGTAATTGACAATTGCAGTGCAGAAAAATTTAAAATTCCAAACTCTGAATGAGTATTACTAATACAACAGATTGCAATTTAATTGTTAAATAAAAAAAATATGATAATCTATTTGGAAAGAGTCAAAGTGGGGGCAAATTCAGAAAAAAGTCAAAATGGGTTAGCATGACAATTTACACCCAAAAAATTTCATAAAGATAAAATTGAAGGGAAATACCAAAAAACAAAATTAAAAAATACCAAATTTCAATCTATATTTGGAGAGATAGTAAGAACTACCAGAAATGGAACTACACACTAAATTGAGGAAAAATGTCAAAAATATATTCTACACCACTTTTAACAATGAATTAAAATTCAGAAACTACTCTAATTACCATCAATTAGACAAGTAACTCAATTTTGGAAATGATCAAATGAGTACTCAAATTTCAACTACAACCAGACAAATTTCTACAGAAAGAAGAAGAACAAAACCTAAATTAAGTAGAAAAATAAAAACCTGTTTGAGATTGCAAAATCCTTCATAAACAGCAAGCATGGAATCCAATTCCAAGTTGAGAGAAGAACAGGAAGCACCAGGCGAGGTGATGACGTGGCATGCCACGAAGTGGTCCCCACTGTGGGCCAGATTCACCAGTGCCCATGTGAGTGTCTCTTTACTCTGCGAATCCATCTTTACTGCCACCACCACTGTTTTCTTCTCTCCTCCTCCTCCATGAATCATCTTCTCTTCTTTCTCACTATTCTCCATTTCTACATCCAATTGTTCCACATCTTTATCTGACTTGGGGATTCCCATTCTTTGATCGATTTGTAAACTGTGGGATTACTGATATCTCACATGGGTTTGTTTGTTTGTTTGTTTGTTTGGGTGGAGAGAGAGAGAGAGAGATAAAAACGCTGGTCTCACTTTTATCTATTTGCGATTTCTCAGTTCTGACTTCTGAGAAACCCGAACAGAACTCCTCTTCGTCTGTCTCTCTCTCTCTCTCTCTCTCTCTTTTCTTTTTTTTTTGAAACCTTGTCAGTGGCTGACAAGTGGTTTATTTAATAGAGTAAAGATTTACTCTCTCTCTTTTCTTGGTGTCTTTTTCTTTCATAATAACCATAAAAAATATAGTCCGGATCCTCTCAAGTACCTCAAATTTGGAGTTTAGATCCCAACTGTCTGATCAGAATAAAGTATGCAAGGGGATACTCTAATATCGTGCAAAATTAGATCGGACGGCTTCATGAAAACTTAAGATTTGAGTTTTTTTTTTTTTATAAAAGGCATATCAGATGCCCATTTCAGCCATGATATAAGAGTTAAATTACAAGAACTTAAGATTTGAGTTATTTTAGGTAAAATGAACTCTGAAGAATGAGTACCAGTCCTCTGAAGTAACTTAAATTTTGAGCTTAAATCTGAACCGTCTGATCAGGTGGAATGCAAGGGTTCACTTTAATCGTGCAAATTAGATTGGATGATCTGGATCGAAACTCAAAATTGTAGTTATTGTAGAGTGATATGAAGTATTAAAGAAAGAAGAGATGGCGCCCGTTCCCACACACATTGCATCACTTGACATAGAAATAGTAATTAAACGACGCTTTTTCAGATTCCCCCCCTCTCTTTTTCTATCGCTTTCCACTGCGGTCCAAAATTATTTGGTGCACTCGGTCTCCAGAAGAGTCTCTGCACCGGAGTAATTGTAAACCGTGTTTTGACTTGGGAATTTTTGTTGCATAAGCTAATTTGATTTGATTTCTACTAAATACAACAATTAATAACAAGTCTTATATGTAAGAAAACTGTTGAAAAGAAAATTACATTTTTTTTTTTGTATTGTTGTTGAAGTGAATTTTGTAATGATATGGTCAATATATGCTTGCATTAAAAAAGTCTATTAATAGTTATATGAAATCAGAACCTATCTATTATGTGACATTAACTTGACTATGGTTTGACTTTTCTTTAACATATGTATTCTATAATTTTGGTAATCTCTGTCACTTAAAATATTAGATAAAAACCTCTAATTTTCATAACAACTTGAAAATAAAAAATTACTTAATAAAACATATGTTTAGAAATTCAAAATCTAATTCAAAAACCTCCAGTAATTAATACAGTTCACTTAAAACAAAACTTTTAAAAAACTAAAAAAACTTGTTCTAGCATCATACAAGTTAAGACATAATACATCACATAATATAAGTTCTAGAAAGATTTTTTTTTTTAACTAGAACATTAAAATACAAATAAAGGTCAATTTTTTCACAAATTTACCAATTTTTGAAAATTTATGTACTCAAAATTGACATTTTAAATATAAATATATTTCAAAGATACAAGCAAATTTAGATTGTTCATGAATGTATTAAATGGCTTTAGTACTAGAGTCTAGAAGGTTATAAATGTAAACGCGGTCTATTTTTTCATTTTCACACCGAGTATAGGCAACATATTCTCTACGGTAAAGGTGTTTTCGTTCGCGCCCGCCTATGCCTAGTCGGCCGAGATTTTTATTAATATCCAAAGTTAATTAGAAATTAATATTTATATTCAGAATTTTCGACTTTCGCAAAAAATACTCAAGCCAGTCATAAAATGGCCGGCTTACGTAAAGTTCAATTGAATAATAGAAAATTGGTATTCTACAAATTTATTATATAACTAATTTACTGCCTACTTAGATTGAATAATAGAAATAAAAATTTTAATTGGAAACTTCAACTCAAGTTTTGAGCCTCTTCCCTTAGTTTTTTGGCAATTCTGAATTTTAAAATCAAGCGTAGCGGGCACGCACACATGCGTCTTTTCGCAAGCTTTCCGAAAAGTGGTCATTTGCTGAAATCGGACACTCGAGGCCGTTTTATGGCCGTTTGAAGTTTCGCCGTCGTTTTCCGCCTTTTCAGTGAAGATATCATCCATATTCATATGTAATTTAGCGTAATGTAATGTAATTTAGCGTAATTAATGTAATATAGTGTCATTGAACATAATTTCAAGTAATTTAGTGTATTTTAGTATAAATATACTAATTATACATCAAAAAAATAATCTAACAAATAATTTAAATAAAAAAATTCAAATTCAAAAAATAGTAATGGCCGGCTTACGGAGAGAGTAAACTAGCCATAAAATGATCGACTTGGACATTTTTGATGAAAACTCAGAATTCTGAACATAAATATTAATTTCTATGAACTTTGGATATTAATAAAAATCTCGGCTAGTCGGTAACATGCTGATTCTGTAATTGACCTTTCTCTTTTTGTAAATTTCTTTTATTGGTAATTAAATTGTGCAGATTCTCTCCTGTTCTTCCAAAACGGAGACATCCATTACTGTGCCTTGCAAAACAAAAATTCTATTTTTCTTTTGAGTGAGCCTATGGTGCTATGCATAGCACGGATGGCTAGTGTACTACGGCTCAATATGATACTTTTTAAAATTCTAATGGTCGATCCAACCGTTCAATGTGATAATCATATGAATATGTACTTTCAAACTAAATTTTATATTTTTTCGAATTTTTTTACTATTTTTTTAGATAGGTAGAAAAATCAGTGTTTTCCGAAAATTCTGGACCATCAAAATTCTACCTATCTAAAAAAATAGTAAAAAAGTTCAAAAAAATATAAAATTTAGTTTGCAAGTACATATTCATATGGTTATCACATTGAACGGTTGGATCGATCGTCAGGATTTTAAAAAGTACCATATTGAGCCGTAGTACACTAGCCATCATTGCTATGCATAGCACCATAGGCTCACTCTTTTCTTTTTTTAATCTAAGACTGTAGGTAGTGGTGCGAACCGATAGGATAGGATGTCATCCGTCCGTATCCGAATCTGTATACGAAAATTAAATATAAATATCAAATATATGAATATTCATATAAATAGAGATACGGATATAATTTTAAATTTCAATTATTCATATCTAATAGTAGATATATATCATATGATTTAATATATATTACGAAAAAAATAGTGTTATTCACGTTACAATTAGATAAATATTATGGACTTTGATATTTTAATAATATTTATATTTTTTTAATAAATAATAATATTGAGAAATAGATATCCAATATGTATCCGTTTAATATACAATCTGCAATCTATCTGTATCCGTCTAATATATGATTCGTATATGTATTCGAAAAATAAAAGCAGATACGTATATGATTTTACTATTATCCGATCAGTATCTGATCCGTTTGCAACCCTATGACCACAGGGACAATATTCGCGTTTTATTTACGAATAATTTGTAAATAAAATGTTTGTTCGGGACTTCTGAACTGAACGGTGAATTATTCGGTTGACCGAATTTTTACCGAATTATTCGCGAATATAACGCGAATAAAAAAAAATTTACAAATATTCGTGAATAAAACACGAAAAAAATGGGTTTTCTTTTTTAGGTTTTTTTTTTCCTTTCTTGTGAGGCCGAATCATTCCTGAATTATTTTTGAATCACAAAATTTAACCCCGCCAAATCGAACTCGACTAATTCATTTGTCACTATGCCTATGACTACCGGTACCCTTTTAAATGGCGCAGCTTCTCTCCTGTTATTTTAAACTGGAGGCATCCATTACAGCATTAAATACGGTGTGCTAGTTCGTCACTTTGGATTGCAAAAGTTGCATTTTGGAAAGAAAATACGGATGATTTATTCCATTACAGCAGATTGGGTTTGAAAGACCGTAGGCATCTTGGAAACAAATCTGCTGTTATTCCAAAGGAATAACAGGAATCTGTTATTCCGATCCCAACAGTTCAATTTTTTCCATGGATGTCGACGATTATCAACGGTGAAGATCGGAATAACATGCTCCTGTTATTCCTTTGTAATAACAGAAGATTTATTTCCAGGCATCTTTGTAAAAGTCTTGAGCACTGGCACCTAACCCACATCAATGAATCTAATCCATTATCAATGTCATCTAACAAAATAGTATTAATGAAGAAAATATTATATTAATTGAAAAGATGCTTATGAGGTGTCTGACACTGACAGTATTGACCTAGCCCACTACTTTTTTTCTTTTGCACGTGGTTTTTTATGCCACAAAAGGTTCAAAATAAATTTGTTGGGAAAGAATTGTTCAGAATAAGCAATTGAAATTTAAAATTGACAAAATTAAAAAATATAATTTAGGAGAATTTCACGTATATCTTTTAATTTTTTCAAAATTAAAAAATTCATAATATCATAAATATTTATCATTGTAAATATTTAAATCTCACAAATTTATCTAATTTATTTATTTTGTTTCTTTTTCCTCTTTGTGGTTAGACACAACAGGTTAAGATAAATAAAAAATTCAGAATAGGCATTGAAATTTAAAATTGACAAAAATAAAAATATATAATTTTCGGGAATATCCAAATTAGGTATTTCTCCTTCTAAATATCATCATATTACATTTATGCATATAAAATTTCAAAATCTCACAGATTTTATCTAATTTATGCATTAAAAAATTGTTCGGTAAGAAATTGAAATTTAAAATTGACAAAATTAAAAGTTATGCTAATTTTAAAAGTCCGCTATGGATCAAAAGATTTGACTGAACATTTATAGTCCGACCACAGTGTCAAATTATAAATGAGAATTTCAAATCCAAAGCGGATATAGCTAGGGTTGAAAAAATTATGACAAATTTCAAAGCTCCGGCTGGAAAATCAAAGCAGTATTTTGAAAGTATTTATTTATTTCGAAATAGAGTAGGGTTCAAATGTTTCGTGTCTTTCCTGTCTCATCATGTCTCGTATCTTTTATCTCTGTTTTCAAACTCTAAGCAATCGATTCGAATCGCTCAATTTGATATCCATATTAAAATATGCTTGGAGATCAAATTTTAATATTTTTTTAAATATTTTACTATTTTTTAGATAGATACAAAATCACTGTTTTTGGTCGTTCATAAACGTCTGATTTTGTACCCATAAAAAATTAATAAAAGATTTCAAAAAAATATAAAATTTGGTCTCTAAGAAAATTTTAATATGGAGATCATCTTGAGCAGTTCAGATCGACTATTTGAACTTTAAAATCGGAGACAAAGAAGACGAGGCGCAATGAGATATTTTAACCTTCCTCTTCAACATTTTATAAATTTTAGTTTTCAAATGTTAATTCTGAAAAATTGTTTTCAAACAAAAGTGTCCCAAATTGACTCCATCTCTTTATATTTGGAGCCTAAGTTTTTTTATATATATATTTTTTTTATATTAAGAATTTTTAGTCTGATTCCAGTTGCATTTCTGTTCATAGTTAGTAGTCAAAATTGTTTCACAACAAAAAAAAAAAAAAAAAATAGTCCATATATACTGCAATTATTTTAGAGTATGGTTACACCAATTGATTATTCATTTTATTTCTATTTGATCCGACCTTTCAATTTTATTACTACATAGACCGGATTTTTGGCTCAATTTTAACCGTCTGATTTTAATCTAACGGGCCTAAAATATAATGATGTCAAAATCATAGCAATAATGCATTGAATTCATTACGACCCCAAACCAATAAAAGCGTACATGTAATTAGTTCGTCTCAATCAAATTTTAAATCAAAGAAAAGATTTTTGGATCGGACTTGTCATTTATGAGGTTTGCATCTCTGACCGACATTTTTATTAATATCCAAAGTTTAATAGAAATTAATATTTATGCCCAGAATTCTGGGGTTTCGCCAAAAATGCCAAAACCGGTCATAAAATGACCGGTTTACTCTCCCCATAAGCCGGCCATTTATGGCCGATTTACTATTTTTTTTTCTTTTTTTAGAGAGATACTATGAAGAGCAAGATAATGAAATCTAACACTGAAAATTTGAATTTTTTTGTTTAAGTTATTTGATAGATTACTTCTTTTGATATATAATTAGCATATTTATACTAAAATACACTAAATTACTTGAAATTATGTTGAATTACACTATATTAAGTTAAATTACACTAAATTACATTACATTACGCTAAAATACGGTAAATTACGATAAATTACATATGAATAGGGACGATATCTTCACTGAAAAGGCAAAAAACGGCGACGGAACTTCAAACGGTCATAAAACGGCGCTCGAGTGTCCGATTTCAGCAAATGACTACTTTTCGGAAAGCTTGCGAAAATACGCATGCGTCCGTGATGACCATGTCATTTTTTGAAATTCAGAATTGCTAAAAAAATAAAGGGAAGTGTCTCAAAACTTGAGTTGAAGTTTCCGATTAAGATTTTCATTTCTATTATTTAATCTAAGTAGCTCAGTAAATTAGTTACATAATGAACTTGTAGAATACTAATTTTTACTGTTTTTTATGATTTATGGATGATGGCACAAAATCAGTCTACTTTAGCGTAATTTTGCGTTGTTTAGCGTAATTTGTCGTATTTCAGCATAATTAGCGAAGTTATTGTAATTTAATGTAATTTAACGTAATTTAGTGTAATTCAACATAATTTATTGTAATATAGTGTAATTCAACATAATTTCAAGTAATCTAGTGTATTTTAGTATGAATATGCTAATTATAAGTCAAAAGAAGTAATCTTCATAGTGTCTCTCTAAAAAAAAAAAGGACTAAACCGGCCATTTTAAGGCCGGTTTGGGCATTTTGGCGAAAGTCGGGAATTCTGGGCATAAATATTAATTTCTAATTAACTTTGGATATTAATAAAAATGTCGGCATCTCTGATGTGTGTTGGATGAATTCCAGTGTGTTCAGTGTATATATTTTTTAATTTGCATGTATTGTCTCTAACGACATCTAAGGGAGTTGAATATAAGACCTTTTAAAATTTTAAACCCTAATCGGTTTAGAATGAATATGAATATGGATGAATCAGGATAAGAAAAATATTTTGTGCATGAATCTGGATGAACATGAACTTTGATGAAATTGTATATAATTAATTTGAGCATTGTGCTGGAACTTTCACACACTGCACTAAGGATGTGTTTTAGAACATCTTTATTAAAGAAACTGGAGCAAGGGGGGAGAGAAGTGAGAGCGTGATCGAAGCTGGCCGAGGAGAGTTGTTTGCTCTAGAATCGGAAATTTGAGGGAAATAAGTTAAACTTATTGTATAAAATCAACGATCTTTAATTAATAATCAGTCTCTGGTCTACTGTTAAAAATGTTCTTTAGATGGGAGTCGCGAGTTTGAAATCTAGATGGCAGAATTCCTTTGTTATAACAAGAATAGGATTTGAAAGGCAAAAACTTTCATTTCTCTTTAAAACAATAAACGATTTTTGTCATCTTTAAATCGGAGTGTAGATAAGATGAACTTTTGCCATGTCTTCTCCTCTTTCGTCCTTTTTTTTTTCAATTATACAATTGTTGTGAAATAAAGTCTAAAATCCCAACATGATACAAATTATTATATTTTTGGTTTTTTACAATGTCGAATTGTTTGTGTATTTACTTTAATAATGATTATATACAAGTTTAGCAACTAAAAATTCCCCAATAAATTTTGCATTAATCATAGTCATAAGTATAAAAAATATATCCATATCTCTTCTGACCTAACATGGGTGACCAATTAAATTATAAATTATGAATACAACGACTCTGCAACAAAAAAAAACAAAAAAACAAAAACAATTTTACATAAATTTTTCAAGGTAGACTAAAAAGGAGAAATAGACAGAGACACTTTCCATGCAGGGACCGCAGCAGATCTGGAAAGTGGTACATGCTCTGAAAATAATGAGAAAAAGGAGCAGAGAATCATTTAAAAGTACACCTTCATAATTTGTCATGGTGCATTGCAAATCTAAGACGTGATTATATGACATGGCTACTTGGATTGCTCCAACTCACATCACATCATGATGAAACACACTGAAATCAAGAGTGTGGATTTATGCTGAATTCATATCACCGACGGTACCGTAACAGGGAATCTTTTACAATTACTTGATCTGGACCGTTCTTTTTAACTTGGCACGAATCTCAAAGCCCAATAATACTGCCCCCTCAGTCAGCCCGAATCCCAAACCGGCCGAGAGTTAATCTCAAACCGTAAATAGCTAATTGTAAAAGGGAATCTTTTACGGTACCGTCGTCGAGAATATGGATCAAGTGGATGTGAGTTTTCAAAATTGCAAATATATTTTTTATTTTTGGTTTTTTTGTCAACCAATATTTTTATTTATATCATCTTAAAAAAAAAATTAACTAAATAACTAGCATTTTTATTTTCACCGCATTCTCAGTTTCTAACTGTAGACAGAAATTAGGTGTCTGCAGTTTCAAACTGAGTCCAACTTAAACAATTTCTGTCCTCAGTTTGAAACTACGGACACAATTTATGTTTGCAGTTTGAAACTGAGGACATGATAACAAAAATGAAAATACTCAGAAATCATAGTTATTTGGTTTATCATTTTTTTAAGATGGTATAAATAAAAATTTTTGATAGGATCAAGTTATCAACTTTTTAATATCCATACATAATTCTTCATTTGAATTTCGAACTTTCAATTTTACACATGTAGAGTATTAATTACTTTTGTTACTGATCAAAAATTGATTCTCAAAGATAATCCTTTTTTATCTATGCAAGTTTAGTAAATTCAATAATATTTATGTTTTTGTCATTTAGATGTATTTAATTTATAATTGGACTATATTTAGCTATTACAAGCTGACGTGATACTTTTAAAATGATTATTAATTTAATAAAACTACTAAGCTAGAAGTTACTCTTCATGTTCAAAATTAAAATTTATATTATCATGTTGGTATATGTAGTTGCATTACAATATTTATATTAATCATGTTAGTAATTACAGTTGCTTTACAAGTAAAATGGAGATGTTTTTAGATGATTTAATATTGACCCAACAAAATTTTAATTTCTACATTGCATGCCAGCGGTGCTCCTTGATGTCAGAGATATATCACATCAAAATCTCATCATAGGTAACTATATCTGTCAGATGCAGGTGACTACTGGATTCATGTCATCTTGTGCAGAATGTTTCATTTCTGGAAAAGTAATAAATATTTTAAAAAAATCAGAAAGATGGTAAAAAAAAAATTGATGTCATTGATGGAATCGCATTAGCATGCTGTTCTGGGAGACTAGGAGTTTGAATGTTTAGTGTGATTTCTAGCGGAGGCAGAACTAAAAAATTTCAATAGGGGTGGCTGAAAATTAAAATGTATAAAATGTAGTGAATGAGTTTTAAACTCAAGTCTTCTTAACCACAAAATAGAATTTTAACCACTAAGCTATAACTTAAGTTATTTATTGAGAGGGGACTAGACTATATATAAATTTAAAAAAAAAAACAATTAAATTTTTATGTAAATAATTAAAATTTTAAAATTATAGGATTGGCTTAGCTACCTAGTTAAGCCTTAGAGTCGCCCTTGCTCTCTAAGGAACCAAAGAACTGTTTTTATTTTCTACAATTTAGCACTGCAATTTTCATATTCTAACATTTCTATTTTAATCAATAAATTAATTTTCATATTTTGCATGACAGACGTGTCTGGTGCCTATTGGGGGATAGCGCAGGAGGCCAGTATTATTTTTTCTTTGAGATTCGCGCAGAACATATTTGAATGGTTGAGATTTTCCCAAAAAAATGCATAATATGAGATATCTCAGAGGATGTGAATTCGTTTAACACGGCACAACATGACTAAACGTGAGGTTCCATTAAAAAATAACGTGTTTTTTATTTTATGTCATGTAAAGAAAATCTATCAATTTACCTTACGTGTGTGTCACTTACAATCACATATTTAGAATATTAATTAAGCATGCAGTAAGCTTGAGAACTCCGGAACAAAACAGAGACTGGGTGGAGAGAATCTTGCTCAGTAGTTCCACACTTATGCTTGCCTTTTTACTCCAGGGATATGATAAGAAGCTCCAATTCTTTTACATCTTAAAACAAACACAAACAAAAACAAAAAATTTCGGCCAGAAATATCCTACAGTCCAAAGTCCATTGTTATGTATTCTATTATTTTCAATTGTTACTTTGCATAGTCTATACATTTTGCATAGTCAGTACTCGCTCGTGTGGTCATCTCTACCTATTCTACCCCTCCCTAAGCAAAGTGGCTCCAGTTGTGGATATCCATTATAACCTCATTTATAAGTATACTCGGTGGTTTAGACTTTCCTGAGAAGATCCTCCTGTTTCTTTCCTTCCACAGGTCCCACACACCTGCTGCCCACGACGTATCCCGTGATTTTTTCTCCACGTTTTGGAACCTCTTTCTTCCTTCCCACCATATATCAATTATACCATGTGCATTATGCACGGGGAGATTAATGTGCGCTAATAAACCTCTCCAGAAGCCCGTTGCGTACGCACATTCACACATAATATGATCCCTTGTTTCAACTGTGTTATTAGCACAAAAGATGCATCCATGCGTTATCACACATCCTCGAAAAATAAGGACTTCTTGCGTGAGAACCTTATTGTCCAGTAAAAGCCATATGAAGATTTTGACCTTCATCGGGGCCCTCAGCTTCCAGAGGACCTTGCTGTATTCAGAGCATATTCCTGTGTGATGTATTGCCCTATATGCCGATGAGCATGAGAAGGTACCTGAAGCACTCCAGCGCCATTTTTCAACTAGTTGGTCATTGTCTCTGTGCGTCGAACTCTTGAAAAAAATGGGTCAGGTCGGAGAGATCCTTGAGGAAAAAGGAACTCGTTGCATGGTTTGTCATATCGTTAGCATTTGGTATCTGATGAAGCTGTCGCAATGTTTGTGCCCACTGATCTTCCGGTCTGATGAAGCTTTCGTTAGCATTGGTGCAGTGCAACCAACGTTGGAAGATGTCGCATGATGAAGAGATAGGGACAGATCTAGGTTTTTGTCAGGGAGGGGCAAGAGAATAACAAATCAGATTTGAATAGTTAATCGGGTTAAAATTCATTAGCTAATCGGGTATTAGATAGAAATAATGCTCTAATTTTTAATTTTCAATGCTCTGACTTCTAATTTTCAATATTCTGACTTCTAATCCTAATTACCAATTAGAATTCAAAAAAATTATCATAATTTTAACTCTAAATTTAAAATTAATTACAAACTAAAAGTTCAGAGGGGGACAAATAAAATTCCAGACGGGGGCAAATAAAATTCCCGAGGGGGGCAAAGTCGATCCGAACTTATAAATTTGTATAAAACTTTAAAATTCAGGGAGGGGCAATTGACCCCTCCTGAACTAGGCCTGTTAAGAGAAGAGGTTTACGGTAAAAGTTAAAATTATCTTGAATGATATTTAACTAATTAATTCTCAGTGTGGACGGAACAGGAGCGGCCACATGTGGTCATTACAATTCTTAAAAAAATTATTTTATTTTGTATTTTTATGTTTTTCTCAAAATAAATATAGAAATATATTTACAAATTCAAAATAATTATAAAATTATGTTTCGTTGCAAAATTGACTCCATCTAAGGGGGACGCTAGCTTAATTGTCTATGAAACCTAAACTTGTCAACTTCTCTGCCTTATTATTATTTAATCCTTCTTTAATAAATACCTAACTCCTATGCATTTCTTGTCCAAGTACAGTACCTTCCAAATCTTTTGCTATTGTTCCAACTTCCAAGCAATACTAATTCTATTGTTCCAACTTCCAAGCAATACTAATTGAGTAAATAAGAAAGGAAATAAAAATCTTAATCGGAAACTTCAACTCAAGTTTTGAAGCTCTTCCCTTAGTTTTTTGGCAATTCTGAGTTTTGAAATCTGGCGTAGCGGGCACGGACGCATGCGTCTTTTCGCAAGCTTTCCGAAAAGTGATCATTTGCTGAAATCAGACACTCGAGGCCGTTTGAAGTTTCGTCGTCGTTTTTCGCCTTTTCAGTGAAGATATTGTCCCTATTCATATGTAATTTAGCGTAATTTACTGTATTTTAGCGTAATGTAATGTAATTTAGCATAATTTAATGTTATATAGTGTCATTCAACATAATTTTAAGTAATTTAGCGTATTTTAGTATAAATATGCTAATTATACATCAAAAGAAGTAATCTAACAAATAATTTAAACAAAAAAAATTCAAATTAGAAAAAAGAGATGGCCAGCTTACGGAGAAAGTAAACCGGTCAAAATAACCAGTTTGAATATTTTTGACGAAAACTCAGAATTCTGTGCATAAATATTAATTTCTATTAAAATTTGGATATTAATAAAAATAACCAGATTGAACATTTTTGACGAAAACTCAGAATTCTGAGCATAAATATTAATTTCTATTAAACTTTGGATATTAATAAAAATCTCGGCTAGTCGGTAACATGCTGATTCTGTAATTGACCTTTTCTCTTTTTGTAAATTTCTTTTATTGGTAATTAAATTGTGCAGATTCTCTCCTGTTCTTCCAAAACGGAGACATCCATTACTTTGCCTTGCAAAACAAAAGTTCTATTTTTCTTTTTTTAATCTAAGACAGTAGGTAGTGGTGCGAACACATAGGAATATAGGATAGGATGTTATCCGTCTGTATCCGAATCTGTATACGAAAATTAAACACAAATATCAAATATATGAATTTCATATGAATAGAGATACCAATATGATTTTAAATTTCAATTATTCATATCTAATGAGTAGATATATCATATGGTTTAATATATATTATGAAAAAATAATATTATTTACCGTTACAATTAAATAAATATAATGAACTTTGATATTTTAATAATATTTATATTTTTAATAAATAATAATATTGAGAAATAGATATCCAATATGTATCCGTTTAATATCCAATCTGTAATCTATTTGTATCCGTCTAATATATAATTCGTATATGTATCCGAAAAATAAAAGCGGATACGTATATGATTTTACTATTATCCGATCAGTATCTGATCCGTTTGCAACCCTTGACCACAGTAACAATATCCGTGTTTTATTTGCGAATAATTCGCGAATAAAATGTTTGTCTGAGGCTTTTGAACCGAACGGCGAATATAACGCGAATAAAACAAATTTTACAAATATATAAAACACGAAAAAAATGGGTTTTCTTTTTTAGGTTTTTTTTTCCTTTCTTGTGAGGCCGAATCATTCCCGAATCATTTCCGAATCACGAAAATTTTAACCCCACTGAATCGAACTCGACTAATTCATTTGTCACTATGTTCTATGACTACCAGTACCCTTTTAAATGGCGCAGCTTCTCTCCTGTTCTGTCAAACTGGAGACATCCATTACAGCATTAAATACGGTGTGCTAGTTCGTCACTTTGGGCTGCAAAAGTTGCATTTTGGAAAGAAAATACGGATGATTTATTCCATTACAGCAGATTGGGTTTCAAAGACCGTAGGCATCTCGGAAATAAATCTGTTGTTATTCCTTTGGATAACAGGAACTCCGATCCCAACAGTTCAATTTTTTCCATGCGCGGTTGAGATCGGAATAACATGCTCCTGTTATTCCTTTGGAATAACAGCAGCAGATTTATTTCCAGGCATTCTTGTAAAAGTCTTGAGCATGTTATTCCAAAGGAAATAAATCTGCTGCATAAATGAATCTAATCCATTATCAATGTGGGGTCACTGGGGTCACTGGGGTAGTGGGGTTCAATATTTTCCAGGCACCTAACCCCAGTGACCCCACATAAATATAAATGAATCTAATCCATTATCAATGTCATCTAACAAAATATTATTAATGAAGAAAATATTATATTAATTGAAAAGATGCTTATGAGGTGTCTGACACTATTGACCCGTTGACTACTGTAGGCTGTAGCCCACTACTTTTTTCTTTTGCACGTGGTTTTTTATGCCACAATTAAAGGTTCAAAATCAATTTGTTGGGAAAGAATTGTTCAGAATAAGCAATTGAAATTTAAAATTGACAAAATTAAAAATTATTTCACGTATATCTTTTAAATATTTTTCAAAAAAATTTGAAAATTCATAATATCATAAATATTTATCATTGTAAATAATTAAATCTCAAATAATTTATCTAATTTATTTATTTTGTTTCTTTTTCCTTTTGTGGTTAGACACAACAGGTTAAGATAAAAAAAATTCAGAATAGGCATTGAAATTTAAAATTGACAAAATTAAAAGTTATGTTAATTTTAAAAGTCCGCTTTGGATTTGAAATTCTCATTTATAGTCCGGCCACAGTGTCAAATTATAAATGAGAATTTCAAATCCAAAGCGGATATAGGCCGGGTTGAAAAAATTATGACAAATTTCAAAGCTCCGGCTGGAAAATCAAAGCTGTATTTTGAAAGTATTTATTTATTTCGAAATAGAGTAGGGTTCAAATGTTTCGTGTCTTTCCTGTCTCATCATCTCATCGTGTCTCACATTTTTATCTCTTTTTTCAAACTCTAAACACCGCTCAATTTGATATCCATATTAAAATATGCTTGGAGACCAAATTTTATATATATTTTTTTAAATATTTTACTTTTTTTTTTTAGATTGGTACAAAATCACTGTTTTTGGCTCGTTCATAAACTTCTGATTTTGTACCCATAAAAAATTAGTAAAAGATTTGAAAACAAATATAAAATTTGGTCTCTAAGCAAATTTTAATATGGAGATCATGTTGAGCAGGTTAGATTGACTATTTGAACTTTAAAAACGGAGACAAAGAAGGAGAGGCACAATGAGACATTTTTAACCTTCCTCTTTAACATTTTATAAATTTTAGTTTTCAAATGTTCATTCTAAAAATTTGTTTTCAAACAAAAGTGTCCAATTGACTCCATCTCTTTATATTTGGAGCCTAATTTTTTTATATATATTTTTTTTATATTAAGAATTTTCAGTCTGATTCCAGTTGCATTTCTGTTCATAGTTAGTAGTTAAAATTGTTTCACAACAACAAAAAAAAAACAGTCCATATATACTGCAATTATTTTAGAGTATGGTTACACCAATTGATTATTCATTTTATTTCTATTTGATCCGACCTTTCAATTTTATTACTACATAGACCGGATTTTCGGCTCAATTTTAACCGTCTGATTTTAATCTAACGGGCCTAAAATATAATGATGTCAAAATCATAGCAATAATGCATTGTCATTACGACCCCAAACCAATAAAAGCGTACATGTAACTAGTTCGTTTCAATCAAATTTTAAATCAAAGAAAAGATTTTTGGATCGGACATGTCATTTATGAGGTTTGCATCTCTGATGTGTGTTGGATGAATTCCAGTGTGTTCAGTGTATATATTTTTTTAATTTGAATGTAGTGTCTTTAACGGCATCTAGAGGGAGTTGAATATAGGACGTTTTAAAATTATAAATCCTATTCAGTTTAGAATGAACATGAATATGGATGAATCAGGATAAGAAAAATATTTTGTGTATGAATCTGGATGAACATGAACTTTGATGAAATTGTATATAATTAGTTTGAGCATTGTGATGTGAACTTTCACACACTGCACTAAGGTTGTGTTTCAGAACATCTTTATTAAAGAAAATGGAGCAAGGGGGGAGAGAAGTGAGAGCATGATCAAAACTGACCGAGGAGAGTTGTTTGCTCTGGAATCGGAAATTTGAGGGAAAGAAGTTAAAACTTACTATATAAAATCAACGATTTTTAATAATCAGTCTTTGGTCTATTGTCAAAAATGTTCTTCAGATGGGAGTCGCGAGTTTGAAATCTAGATGGCAGAATTCCTTTGTTATAACAAGAATAGGATTTGAAAGGCAAAAACAATCAACGACTTTTGTCATCTTTAAATCAGAGTGTAGAGAAGGTGAACTTTTGCCATGTCCTCTCTTCTTTCGTTCTTTTTCTTTTTTCAATTATACAATTGTTGTGAAGTAAAGTCTAAAATCCAAACATGATACAAACTATTATATTTTTAGTTTTTTTACAATGTTGAATCGTTTATGTATTTACTTTAATAATGATTATATACAAGTTTAGCAACTAAAAATTCCCCAATAAATTTGCATTAATCATAGTCATAAATCCATATCTCTTCTAACCTAACATGGGTGACCAATTCAATTATAAATTATGAATACAACGACTCTGCAACAAAAAAAAAAACAAAAACAAGTCAAAAAATCAAAGGTTTAAATAGCGTTTAATATCGCGTCATAGCGGAACGGCTGAAAAAACGGCGCTATGGCCATATAGCGCCGCTATAGCGCGAAATAGCGCGCTATAACGGCACTATATGGCCATAGCGTCATAGCTTTTTTTATCCGAAAACTCTATAGCGTGCTATTTAAAACATTGCAAAAAATAGTCAAAAAATAGTAAAACAATTTTACATAATTTCCTCAAGCTAGACTAAAAAGGAGAAATAGACAGAGACACTTTCCATGCAGGGACCGCAGCAGATCTGGAAAGTGGTACATGTTCTGAAAATAATGAGAAAAAGGAGCAGAGAATCATTTAAAAGTACACCTTCATAATTTGTCATGGTGCATTGCAAATCTAAGACATGTGATTATATGACATGGATACTTGGATTGCTCCAACTCACATCAAATGATGATGAAACACACTGAAATCAAGTGTGTGGATTTATGCTAAGCAAGTGGATGTGAGTTTTCAAAATTGCAAATATATTTTTTAATTTTTGGTTTCTTATCAACCAATATTTTTATTTATATCATTTTAAAAAAAATTTAACTAAATAACCAGTATTTCTATTTTCACCACATTCTCAGTTTCTAACTGTAGACAAAAATTAGGTGTCAGCAGTTTCAAACTGAGAACAACTTAAACAATTTCTGTCTTCAGTTTGAAATTACGGACACAATTTATGTTTGCAGTTTTAAACTGAGGACGTGTTAAAGAAAATGAAAATACTTAGAAATCGTAGTTATTTGGTTTATCATTTTTTTTAAGATGGTATAAATAAAAATTTCCACAGGATCAAGTTATCAACTTTTTAATATCCATATATAATTCTTCGTTTGAATTTCGAACTTTCAATTTAATTACTTTTGTCACTGGATCAAAAGTTGATTCTCAAAGATAATCCTTTTTTATATATGCAAGTTTAGTAAATTCAATAATATTTATGTTTTTGTCATTTAGATGTATTTAATTTATAATTTGACTATAATTATCTATTACAAGCTGACGTGATACTTTTAAATTGATTATTAATTTAATAAAACTACTAAACTAGAAGTTACTCTTCATGTTCAAAATTAAAATTATATTATCATGTTGGTATATGTTGCATTACAATATTTATATTTACCATGTTAGTAATTACAGTTGCTTTACAAGTAAAATGGAGATGTTTTTAGATGATTTAATATTGACCCAACAAAATTTTAATTTCTACATTGCATGCCAGCGGTGCTCCTTGATGTCAGAGATATATCACATCAAAATCTTATCATAGGTAACTATATCTGTCAGATGCAGGTGACTACTGGATTCATGTCATCTTGTGCATAATGTTTCATTTCTGGAAAAAGTAATAAATATTTTAAAAAAATCAGAAAGATGGTAAAAAAAAATTTGATGTCATAGATGGAATCGCATTAGCATGCTGTTCTAGGAGACTAGGAGTTTGGGAACGAGATCCGGTGCTTGCCAAACCACTGCTCTTTCCCTGCTTGCCTCTCTATTTCTCTCCTCCTCTTCTCTCTCCCACGTGACTCTCTCTCTCTCTCTTCTCTTTTTTTTAGAGAGATACAGAGAGAAAGAGAAGAGCAGCTCCCTGCTTTTCTATCAAGAAAAGCAGCGGATGCATATCCAGGAGTTTGAATGTTTAGTGTGATTTCTAGCGGAGGCAGAGCTAGAAAATTTTAACAGGGGTGAGTGAGATTTAAACTTAAGTCTTCTTAATTACAAAATAGAAGTTTAACCACTAAGCTATAACTTAAGTTATTTATTAAGAGGGGACTAGACTATATATAAATAAAAAAAAAAAACCAATTAAATTTTTATGTAAATAATTAAAATTTTAAAATTATAGAATTGGCTTAGCTACCTAGTTAAGCCTTAGAGTCGCCCTTGCTCTCTTAAGGAACCAAAGAACTGTTACTATTTTCTACAATTTAGCACTGCAATTTTCATATTCTAACATTTCTATTTTAATCAATAAATTAATTTTCATATTTTGCATGACAGACGTGTCTGGTGCCTATTGGGGGATAGCGCAGGAGGCCAGTATTATTTTTTCTTTGAGATTCGCGCAGAACATATTTGAATGGTTGAGATTTTCCCAAAAAAATGCATAATATGAGATATCTCAGAGGATGTGAATTCGTTTAACACGGCACAACATGACTAAACGTGAGGTTCCATTAAAAAATAACGTGTTTTTTTTTTATGTCATGTAAAGAAAATCTATCAATTTACCTTACGTGTGTGTCACTTACAATCACATATTTAGAATATTAATTAAGCATGCAGTAAGCTTGAGAACTCCGGAACAAAACAGAGACTGGGTGGAGAGAATCTTGCACTTATGCTTGCCTTTTTACTCCAGGGATATGATAAGAAGCTCCAATTCTTTTACATCTTAAAACAAACACAAACAAAAACAAAAAATAAAGCCAGAAATATCCGAAATTTTTATTTATACCATTTTAAATAAATTAATTAATAAAATAACTACCGTTTTGCTGACAATTCTAAATCTAACACGGCCGCAGAACACCGGAGCGGACCCATTTGGGGGCCGCCGCAGAATGCCGGAGCGGACCCTCATATGGGTCCGCAGAATGCCGGAGCGGACCCTGTTCTTTATATCCCGAAAATGACTGGGAAATTTCATTCCACACTCTCACACCTTCTCTCTCCTGAGTTAGCTCTCTGATCTGTAAGTTTTTTCTCTCTTCTTTTAAATTTTTTATTTTTATTTCAGTAGATTAATAATTTAATTAGAATAATTAATTTAGTTAATTTTAAATTGTAGGTTTCTTCTATATTGAATTGAAAAAATGGCTCTTATAGTATCCATCTACACTGGGGGGGATGTTTTAACAGGTCCTAATGGGGTTTACTATAGTATTGAACCTGTTACTGTGATCCCGGTATTGCCGGGTACTGATTATTTGGGACTTAAATCAAGTATATGTCAGAATTTGGGGTTGGATCAGGGTCAGTATGACCTTAAAATTGATGCCAAAATTAGCATGCCGACTAGTTCGGCACAAACCTGGTTCCAACTATTTTCAATTCAGAATGAGGGAGTCTGGCAGGTATTGTATAACCAAACCATGAGTTTTTCTGGGGGTGCATACAAGATAATTGACCTATATGTGGAGGTTACCAGAGCCCGACGTTCCAACCCAGTTATGAGGTTAATCCAGGGTCGTAGTCGGGGTAACTCATCCGGCTCTAGTCCATCCCCTGTCCAAATTGACCAACCGTCCAGTAGTCGGGCCCCAGTTCAGAGGGACCGACCCTCCCGTCGGGCCCCATCCCAGACTGACCAGCCTTCATCTAGTCGGACCGCTCATTGGGGTCAAACTTGTAATCCGGATGAATCCGATGAAGAAGTGGATCCGGAAATACTAGAGGCAGAGGAAAATTGGGGTCCTGTTGATCCTGAGGGTATGAGCGATTATTCTGACCAGGAAGATACCGGGCCTGTGCTCGGCAAACCAAGGACTTTCAAGATGGATCGCGGGTTTCGGATAATGGATCGTGGGTTTCAGCACCCGATTCATGCTTTCAACGACACATCAGGATTTATGGAAGCCAATTCGGGTTTGTTTGGAAGTAGGGCAGAGTATGAGAATGAATTGTCCGAGGGACAAACATATGACTCAAAAGAGGCAATGAAGAGCGCAATTGCCAGGTTTCACATCCTTTGCAACAAAGAGGTAAAACCTACGCACAGTGACCGCACAAGAATGAGGTTCAAGTGCAAGGACAGTTACTGTGGGTGGTACATACTCGCAAGGGCCCCCGGTTATGGAACACAATGGCGTGTCTCCAAGTGCCTAACACAACATTCATGCCACGCGGATGCGACAAGAACAGATCACGCCCAATTGTCAGCTACTATGGTTGTCGAGTGTATATCCGCTCACATGAGGAACGATGTCGACTTGAGTATTCAGGCTGTCCGAATTGCTGTTGCTGAAAGGTACAACGGTCAGATACCGGCGTACAACAAACTATGGCGTGGCCGTGAGTTGGCAATAGCCCGTCAATTTGGCAGTTGGGAGGGGTCATACGCTCTTGTAGTTCCATTGTTGGAGGCAATTAAAAGAAGCAACCCAGGTACTACATTGTTCCTTCAATTTTTACGTCATTTCATTATCAATCAAAAATTGAACTTATTTTTTTAAATTTATTGACAGAAACATTGTTTGAGGTGACCTCATATCCCACTGGTGAACCTGGACCATGGAGGTATTTTCATAGGGCGACTTGGGCATTTGGACCGTGCATAGCTGCTTTTCAACATATCAGACCGGTCATCACAGTTGATGCATGTTTCCTGTCAGGCCGGTATAAAGGTAACTAATTTGATTGTTTTCACTTTATTTATTTTAGTTGATTTCTGCTCTTACAAAATTTATTTTATCACAGGCAAGCTGTTGATTGCAACCGGGTACGATGCTGAAAACCAGCTCCTCCCGTTGGCTTTTTCACTGGTAGAATCAGAGAGTTATGACGATTGTGCGTGGTTCATGAAATGGTTGCGCCGTAATGTAATCCGCTCCAGATTCATGTGTGTCATCACTGATAGGGGAAAGGGTATCAAGAAGGTGTTCAGACAAGATGATATGGGGTGGAACGAGGAGGATGAGGATCAATGTGTTCACCGTCTTTGTGCTACTCACATAGCCGAGAACATGAAGAAGAATGGTTGCAGTGATAAGGCAATCCGTTTTTTTAGAATATGTGTGGCTAAGAGGAAGATGAGGAGGTACGAGTAAGGAATGCAAGCAATGGGGCAGGCATGTGACATTGCCGTCAATTGGCTGGACGGTGTGGGTAAATATTTGGATCAAGATGAGAACGAGTGCCCCAAACCATGGAAGATATTCCAAGCACTGGACGGTGGTTACCGTTGGGGCATCATGACTACAAACGGGTCCGAGTCGCTTAATAAGGTCTTCAAGTCCTCTCGTAGGCTACCAGTTGCAGCAATAATTGAAGACACATTTTACAAATGTATGACATGGTTTGCACAAAGGAGGGCCAAAGCAGAATGGGAAGTCACTCAAGGTCAACAATTCTCGTGTCGTGTGCATCAGGTACTTTTATTTTTAGTTCTTTCTTCATAATTTTTAATGAACTTTGTTAAAAAAATCTGATTTCTTCATTATTTTTTAATTTTTCGTAACTGATCAACAAACGGTTCGAGAGGTCCGATAAAATGAAGACGCTGAGGGGCTTTGGAAACAACAACGAGTTCGAGGTAACATCCACACAGGAGAGAGTTCACGCTTTCATACCTGACGATTCTTAGTCGGTTTACCAAGGCCAATTACAAATACACGGTGATAATCGGGGATGATCACACGGTAACTTGCACGTGCCAGAAGCCTCAATTGGAGAGAATACCGTGCTCTCATGTTCTGTCTGTGTGTCATCTCCAAGGCATCGACCCTGGCGTCTTTGTAAGTCACTACTATCACATCCATACACTGATCAACACATGGAGCGCACAATGACATGTCTATGGAAATCAGTCCGAATGGCCTCAACACGATGGCCCGGTCCTTGTTCCAGAGAAAAAAAATATTGCTGTGGGCAGAAGACAACACGACAGAATTCCAATGTGGATGGACGTTCTACATAATATGAGAAGAGGACACTAAGCCGGCCGAGATACACAAGAAAGACAAAACAGAGCTGCTCGAGCTGCACGAGATTGAGAGTTAATGTTGTTTTTTTAATTGTACTCGTAAAAATATTGTTTATTTTCGGTTAATTAGACGTATTTGTAATTTCCGATAACATTAGCATTGTTCTATTGTATGCTTCTTTATATGGCTTCTTGTTCTATTGTAATGTTTCTTTTGATCAAACAAACGACGAACAACAATTTCAGATTAAACGATATTTCAAACATAAGTAATTACACACAACTTCCAGTACAAACTTTACATTTTTGATAAAAATTTCCAAAACAAAATCATAATCAACTTCAGAATCAGATTAAAAAAAAAAAAAAAACAGGGGCCGCTCCGGCATAGTGCGGACCCGGGTCCGCTCCGGCATAGTGCGGCCCCATATGGGGGTCCGCTCCGGCATTCTGCGGCGGCCCCCAAATGGGTCCGCTCCGGTGTTCTGCGGCCGTGTTAGATTTAGAATTGACCAGAAACGATAGTTATTTGGTTAACTGATTTATTTAAAATGTTATAAATAAAAATTTCGGCCAGAAATATCCTACAGTCCAAAGTCCATTGTTATGTATTCTATTATTTTCAATTGTTGTTACTTTGCATAGTCTATACATTTTGCATAGTCAGTACTCGCTCGTGTGTCATCTCTACCTATTCTACCCCTCCCTAAGCAAAGTGGCTCCAGTTGTGGATATCCATTATAACCTCATTTATAAGTATACTCGGTGGTTTAGACTTTCCTGAGAAGATCCTCCTGTTTCTTTCCTTCCACAGGTCCCACACACCTGCTGCCCATGACGTATCCCGTGATTTTTTTCTCCACGTTTTGGAACCTCTTTCTTCCTTCCCACCATATATCAATTATACCATGTGCATTATGCACGGGGAGATTAATGTGCGCTAATAAACCTCTCTAGAAGCCCGTTGCGTACGCACATTCACGCATAATATGATCCCCTGTTTCAACTGTGTTATTAGCACAAAAGATGCATCCATGCGTTATCACACATCCTCGAAAAATAAGGACTTCTTGCGTGAGAACCTTATTGTCCAGTAAAAGCCATATGAAGATTTTGACCTTCATCGGGGCCCTCAGCTTCCAGAGGACCTTGCTGTATTCAGAGCATATTCCTGTGTGATGTATTGCCCTATATGCCGATGAGCACGAGAAGGTACCTGAAGCACTCCAGCGCCATTTTTCAACTAGTTGGTCATTGTCTCTGTGCGTCGAACTCTTGAAAATATGGGTCAGGTTGGAGAGATCCTTGAGGAAAAAGGAACTCGTTGCATGGTTTGTCATATCGTTAGCATTTGTTATCTGATGAAGCTGTCACAATGTTTGTGCCCACTGATCTTCCGGTCTGATGAAGCTTTCGTTAGCATTAGTGCAGTGCAACCAACGTTGGAAGATGTCGCATGATGAAGAGATAGGGACAGATCTAGGTTTTTGTCAGGGAGGGGCAAGAGAATAACAAATCAGATTTGAATAGTTAATCGGGTTAAAATTCATTAGCTAATCGGGTATTAGATAGAAATAATGCTCTAATTTTTAATTTTCAATGCTCTGACTTCTAATTTTCAATATTCTGACTTCTAATCCTAATTACCAATTAGAATTCAAAAAAATTATCATAATTTTAACTCTAAATTTAAAATTAATTACAAACTAAAAGTTCAGAGGGGGACAAATAAAATTCCAGACGGGGGCAAATAAAATTTCCGAGAGGGGCAAAGTCGATCCGAACTTATAAATTTATATAAAACTTTAAACTTCAGGGAGGGGCAATTGACCCCTCCTGAACTAGGCTGGGTCTGACCCTGTTAAGAGAAGAGGTTTACGGTAAAAGTTAAAATTATCTTGAATGATATTTAACTAATTAATTCTCAGTGTGGACGGAACAGGAGCGGCCACATGTGGTCATTACAATTCTTAAAAAAAAATTATTTTATTTTGTATTTTTATGTTTTTCTCAAAAATAAATATAGAAATATATTTACAAATTCAAAATAATTATAAAATTATGTTTCGTTGCAAAATTGACTCCATCTAAGGGGGACGCTAGCTTAATTGTCTATGAAACCTAAACTTGTCAACTTCTCTGCCTTATTATTATTTAATCCTTCTTTAATAAATACCTAACTCCTATGCATTTCTTGTCCTAAGTATAGTACCTTCCAAATCTTTTGCTATTGTTCCAACTTCCAAGCAATACTAATTCTATTGTTCCAACTTCCAAGCAGTACTAATTGAGTAAATAAGAAAGGATCTCAACAGCAATTAAAATAGTATTAAAGTTAATAATACTAGCTGATGATAAGTGCTAACCAAAGGTTGTGCAATAAAACAATTAAGAAAAAAAATTCTAAAATCCTACAAAGATTTTTCTAGTCGAGTTTTGAATATGCAACACCTGACACGAAAAACATTATCTTAACTACTTGATACATTTTTTTTTTAATACAAATTAATACACATTCACTAACATTTTCCTTTTATGTTGCTTAGTGTTAAGATTGTATTGTCTTAAAATTCTATTAAAAACATACAATTTGTTTAAGTTAAATGTTTTGGCATATTTTATAAATTATGTTGAATGTGCATGTATGTGTTCAAAGATCAATCTTGACAAATCTTTAAAATAATGTGTTTTGTAATTTCAATCAATCTTTAATGCAAAGATATACTTTTAACATAAATTTATTATTTCTTTCATCCGTATATATAGTTTTTAGTCAATTCAAACCATGTTTCTAGTTGTACAATAAACAAAAATGATATGAATTCTCCAATCATTATCAAATTTGCATGAAAAGTATATAAACACTAATCCCCAATGATAGACAGACTCTTTGTAAGAACTAAAACAAACCATTATTCTTCAATTACTGTTAAATACTTGCGTGCATAAATATTGTATTGATACACCTTTTTTTTACACTTAAATGAATTTACAGCACATTACGCATAATTATTGAACTTTTAATTAATGCAAGTCTCACTTTAGAATCATAATCTCCACTGACAATTATCCTTCAAAAATAAACAAATAATTGAACAAAAGTTTATTCTGCAAATTGCATATTAAGAAAGTACAAACAACCTCATTAAGTCCTACTAATTTTTTCTATTAAAAGAAAAGAGAGCACTAATGCAATAAATGGCCACCATATTTTGTACATGTCAAGATAAATAAACCCACTACATAACTACTGCAAAGCACATCAATTTTTAATACAAGTGTATTACATCATTTGACAAATTATTGTAGGAATCTTTCTTGGGTGCAACATTTTTTATGTCAATAATTCTTGTTGGCGATTATTTCATTGGTGTATTTTAACAAATTATATTATTTCGCCTTGGCACTGTCTCCTAGATATAGATCGACATGATTAAGCCTTGGTCAAATTAAATAAATGGTAGTTAAGCAGCAACTTGTTATGTGACCTCATTGTGGGATGCACGAGGAGCATATTTAATTAGAGAAATTAATTAATCAGCGAAGTTTCTTATTTATTATATTTTTTTTTTCAAACCCAAGAACTGCTTATCCGACAATTAGCGTAATTATAAAGTATCAACAAAAAATAGCTTCGGACATGTGATGATATATCCAAAAATATTGATAAGAAAACGGCTAAAATTTATCTTCTTTCACCAAATTAATGAATTTTGAAGCAACACTTTGTTTATATATGAGAGTAGAACTAGGGTGCTCCTAAGCTCACCAAGCCCTTCCGTGAGCGCGACTCTAAAACCTATCGAATTGACTTCAAACGACATTTTCAAACCGTTAGATGTTCAATCTATATTAAAATGTGCTTGGAGACCAAATTTTACATTTTTTGGAATTTTTTTACTATTTATTAAGATGGTTTGAAAATCGCTGTTTTTATTAAAATTCTGCACCATTGGAAAACAGCGATTTTCAAACCATCTTAATAAATAGTAAAAAAATTCCAAAAAATGTAAAATTTGGTCTCCAAGCACATTTTAATATAGATTGAACATCTAACGGTTTGAAAATGTCGTTTGAAGTCAATTCGATAGGTTTTAGAGTCGCGCTCACGAAGAGCTTGGTGAGCTTAGGAGCACCCTAGTTCTACTCTATATATGATATATATATTTGTTCGCTAATTATCTTATCCGTAAGCAAACTTATTAAATCCGTTCCATAAATCATTCCAGTTTGCCAAGTGAAATATATATTGATCCGTATTTCACCAAATTTAGTGTTCCCTTTTGAAATTTATCGTCTAATTAAAATATAAATATATTAAAAAACTTTGATCAATATCTCGTGATATGAAAACTTTGACTATTATCTAAAATCTCATACCGTATAAATATATTGACATGGCTGTTTTGATTTTGAGCAGCGCACAAGTTATATATCTCCATTCTTATATTATGCACGTAGTTGTCCTGATCCGTCAACGGTTGAGATTGAAAGATAAATTTCCAAATTGAATATCAAACCCTCCAATCACATAATGCTGTCTTCTTTTGATTAAATACATATATTTTATGTGTAAAAGTCTAAATTAGTTAAAAACATACTTGCCACACATACTGCTACATGGTTTCAACAATTAAATTATTTCCTTATTTCTCCGTTTCCTCCGTTTCATTTCTCCTCTTCCTCTGTAATTTTCGACAATGAAAATGGAAACAATCATATCTTTTGATCTGGAGAGAAAATTAAGAATATCAAGAATTTTCGTGTAGAGAAATTACTATTATTCAAATAATTTCTATCAAAAATATATATGTAGAGAAAATCCTTATTTATATCTTTTTCAATTTTGTTTCTTTACACCTCATTTCTCCTTTAAATCGTTTAATGACATGTTTTGTTTGTGGAGAAATTAGATATTAAATCGTACAATAATACTTCAAGAATTTTTTCATGTTATTTGATCCGTTTTTGTTTATTTATTGTTGTTTCTTTTATTGTTATTTATTATTTGAATCTCTGTTGTTTTTCATTTGTGTCTTTTATTTTTCATTTAAATGTTTTTTTTTCTTAATTTTGTGTGAATGGCAAACAAAAAGGTCTATTCATATTATATTCAATTATAATATGTCCCCGTTGCAACGCACAGGCACGATACTAGTATATATATATATATATATCATATAATATAGATATGGCTAATGTGCTTCTCTAGAACTTCGGCCTCGTGCTTCCGGGGGCATATCTTAGTGTTTGATGTTCAAACAACAAATTCAAACCGTTAGATGTTCAATCTATATTAAAATGTACTTGGAGACCCAAATTTACATTTTTTGAAATTTTTTTACTATTTATTAAGCCACTTTAAAAATTCCAGATCATATGGTCCATACTGTTTTTACTGTTCACCCGGATCTGGAATTTTCAAACTGGCTTACTAAATAGTAAAAAATTCCAAAAAA